>JABUQX010013403.1:0-35000 GCA_015478945.1 Trachelipus rathkii
GTCTTCTTTCAACATTGTTTGATATTATTAATATGAATATTATATCTAGTTCATGAAAGTAAAGTTTGGTCTTAGTAATTATTTTATTGAGTGAGTATCTCATGTTATTTTATCTTTTTTTTTTTTTATTCATTTATTATGTAGGTGAATTTTGTTACATATTATTACTATATTGCATGTTTTTATTTTGTTTTTTGTATAGATATTATATTTATTATTATTTAATATATAAAAATTTTTTTAAATTTTTATTCTAAAGATATATTAAATTTAATCAATAAAAAAAATATAAATTATATAATAATAAACTTATCTAATACATCTTTAAAAGAATCATTATTTACTTTATTACGTACTTTCAAGTCCAATATTTTCCAGTGCAATTGTTACAAAAAGAATAAATGGATGACTATTTTGTCCAAAAATCTAATAACCTCAGTCTCGTTAATATTCACTGTTATTTGATCCTTTGGTAAAGTTTTGGCATTCTGAAATATAATCCATTACGTCTGTTTTCAAAAGATTCAAATCTTTATTGAGACTATGTGGGGCTGACCTACTCATCTTAATGTATTATTCTAAGAATTTATCAGAAAACAATGCAATAAACAAGCGAGCTGCTTTACAAAGAATAGGATAGTATTAAGTCGATTTTGTCGGGGTATGAGGACGCTGGACGCAAGAGAGAAAGTACCAAGGATGTGGAACCTGTGAGGCTCTGAGAGAGGGGACGGCAGGAGGTCAGAGTGGTAGAGGATGTATATATATCCGTTGTGAGGTTATTCCCACTAAGAAGTTGCTCCAATATTATTATTAATGGAATCAAAAGAGGGTGTTGTGGTTTTTTGGGTTTTTCGTGTGTTTGTGATAATCTTTTTTGAAAAAGGTAGTGAATGACAAGCATGGGAGAGAGTGAGTGCAGTGTTTGGTCAATGGATAAAGCTCTGAGGAAATAAGAGGGTTAAATGTCCCATTGCAATGTAAATTTGTAAGAAAGTCATATTTAGGCGTTTATTAAGTTTATATTTTTTATTTAGATAATTATAATTTTTTGACTAATCTATTATACATTGGCATGATGTACATTCAATGGTTTTTATCTTACTGGTTTATAGTTTGTTTTATAATGCAACTTCGTATACATCTAAAACAATTGATCTATAGTTCAATATTTTTTTAGTTCTACAATTGTTTCATGAAGTTAAATGTTCATGGTGTCCACGGCTACGTTTGCATTTGAATATGGATATTAAATTTTTTGTAATTTTTATTTTTTTGAGAGTTTATTTATCGTTCTAATTTGTTGGTTGTATTTCAGTATATTTACTTTTCGGCTGGCTGTATTTCAAAGTTGAGATCAACTTGGTTTTGGTGCGGCTGCTTTCGTCAGTATTATATTTTTATATATATATTTTTTATATTATATTTGTTTTATTATATTATTAGGTATATATTAGGTTGGCTAATATTATGTAGTTTTCATAGTATTATATAGTGGTATGGGTATACGTATACTGTGTTTATTATATAGGTTATGTTATCGTTATGTGTATATTTGTATATATATTCTGTATATGATAGTTAGTTTTTATGAGTTAGACTTTTGATATTTATTTATTCGTGTTTGTTTTATGTGAGTATTAGATTTCTTTTTGTGTATAATACGTAGTGTGAATATGCTAATAATTATGTATTTAATTGTATTTATTATTATAATATATGTTTGTTAAAAGTATGTAGTGTTATTTTATTTATTATTTTTTATTGATACTATTTAAATATAGTTTCCACCAACTTTCAAGATATGTATGAATATCTTTATAAACAAATGAATCAATTTCTTGCATTTCAGAAAGCATATGATCGATAAAAAAATTCCCGCGTGTTTCCCTCTGTTGCAGACAACTTTTAAGCAGTGTGTGACTTGTAGAATATAAATATATTAAATAGTGTAGATAGATGTGGTCACTTATATTTGTTTTCATTGGAGACAACTCGCGGAGTGATGTTTTGTTTGTGGATATTTTTTCTTAGGGAGAGCAATTATCTCTATATCCAATAGCGCTGCCGTAGTCGTTGAGTGGGTCCATTTCGAAGACCCCTTTCTAAATTTCAGCGGCACAGCGGCTTTGGGGCGCTTGGCTGTGTTTGAGAGACTCGTTCTAGTTTATTTTTTAATGATATCACATCAAGAGTCGATCATGTCTGTGTGGTTGTGTTATTTAGAAAGAAAAATAGTGAAGTTAATTATTATTAATTATAATCCTCATCAGAAAGGTGTGATTGCTCTGGGTTGAAAGCTAGATTGATAAGAGAGATCACTAGAGATGGTGCAATCTTTCATTATCTTATCAACCCTAAAAGTGCCTACTTGTGATATAAGCCTCGACGAGGATCATAGCAGATTATTTATCAAAAATATATGATAGTTTTGTTTATATATTTGTGTTTTTGGTTGTGTGGTGGGATTAGTATATTAGTTTATAGTGATGTATAGTGGGTGGTTGGTTTTGTTTTGGCGGGTGTTTTGCAGTTTTGTATAGTAGCGTATATTTATATTATTTAGTATTGTTTCTCTCGTTTATATATTTCTCTCGTTTTTTACATGTTATACATATTTTAATAGTTCCTTAATAGTTTTTTTATTAGTTTTGTAATAGTTTCTTTTTTGTGTATTTTATCTCTCTCAAACGTTTTTCTTGTATTAAGGTGGGTACTATATATATGTAGGTCTGGTGGATTATTAGGTGCTTTATATATTATTTGTTTTTATTATATTATTATAGTGTGATTAATATTTTTATTTGTTACTTTATATATTTTATTTATGTTATTTAGGTTATGTATATATAATGGTAGGGAAGGTATAGTATATGAGTTCTATTGGGGGAGTAGTATTGAGAGAATGAAGGGAGAGATGCAATTCCCCTCTTGCGGACTAATGGGAGAGAGAGCATGTTGTTTTTTTTTGTTGGTTTTTTTGTTTTGGTGGTGTGGTGTTGATCTGAGTTTATTTAATGTGGGAGATGGTTGAATTGAGGTTGCTGACTATTGTGAGTGGTGAGGCAGGGGTGAAGGATTGGATGCTTAAGTGGAATTTAAAGTTACGATTACATCGTCCGTTACGTTTAGCGCGCGCGTGTGTGTTAGTTTTTAAAATTGGTTTCCTAAAATTTATTTTTAAAACATTAGGATGAGAGATTTGATTCATTCTTTCTTGAAAAATTATAATAATATGGTTCCTATGTTAGATGGTCTCGGGCTTATGGTAAGATACTTTTTAGGAGAAAAAAAATAACGTAAATAGAAATTGATAATTTTTAAATACAAGACATTAGAGGAGCTGTATTTATGGCAATTTCTTCAACTCATTGGTCAAGGATGGGTAATAAATATCTCGTCCTCCCTCTCATCTAACACCACTCCCTCGGTGTGACACAAGCACACAACAGTGGTCTCGTATTAGGCTCTCTGCTTATATATATATATACATATATATATATATATATAATATATATATATATATATACTATAATACAATATATATATATATATATATATATATATATATATATATATATAATATATAATATATAATATATATATATATACAACACACGAATGACTTTCATAAATGGTCTAATTATTAAATTTGCTTAATATCACTAAAACAAAAATACTTTGCTCAGTAGAAACTTTATAACACGCTCCCCAAAAATTCAAGTTAGCACTTCGTCATAGGCAAAACCTGAATATCGTTTTAATTCCATTAAAAAAATTGAATGATAGTCTCTTCCGAAGCTTCCTCGAATATTAAACTATTTGGTGTCATATTTTCTATCGATAGTTCTTTAAGTGGAGAATTTAGTTGTATCTTTTTGTTGTCTAAATATGTCAAACATTGTATATTTGTGTATTATTTGCTATATTTTTTAATATCGTTGCTAATAGATAGCGTTCAATATATGTTATATGAAAGTAGGGTTCTATTGTATGTTCGGTTGATGGTATGTTATCCTTTTTCGTCATTATTATTTATGTTTGTCATGGTTACTAGGTTGTTTGGATCACTGGACGAGCATGCTCCAATCACTGAAGTTCCTTCCTTGGAGGTTTCATGTGCAATAGAATAAAGATTTTATTCAAGGCATTTGTAAAAGTTCAGTATCATCTGCATCTGATATATAAATATATTAATTTTCTCTCTCTCATTCCTTATTTAATAGAGTGCATTCACAGTGTAATGCAACCTAAATGGTTTTAAGTTTAAGTCATAAATAGTAATCTTAATTTAATCTTAAAATATGTAAAAAACTAATTTTTAATTGGACAATTCAATATCTATACCTTCACACAATGCATGTTACATTCTTCTGACATCCAGTATTCACAATCGCTTAATTCATATTATATTTTATTGCATTAATCTTTGCATATATATTTATTTTATTTTTTTTATATATATATTCAATTCGTAAATATTACTATCATTCATCACAGCAGTGATTTCCTTTAAAATTATTACTTTATATCTTATATTATTATATATTTATTTATTTTTATATTTTTATTTATATATATATTTATTATATATCTACTAAAACTTCCAATCATCAGTTAGGCGTAGTAACTTTTTTTGGATATTAACTATATATATACAATAAATATCTGTCAATTTTATTGCCTCTTCATTGCATTTGTTTATTCTACAATATTTTAATGTTTAAATGTGATAGGGTTATACACGTTATATTTTATTATTTGAACTTATTATGTAAAATCATACATGCATGTTATCTTAATTTTTGTATTTTGTATTTTAATATTTATATATGGTTTGGTTTGTTAGTATATATATATTAGTATGAGTCAGGTACATAATATATAGTATTTTTATTGTAGGTTATTTTTCTATAATTATGTATTTAGAGAAGAGGGAGGAGGACGAGTAGAGAGATGCATGATGCAGTATGATGATGAGGATGAGAGGAGGGGAGTTAGGAGAGAGAATGTATGAGAGGTGTGGAGACGAGTTCGGAGAGTAGGATGGAGAGAAAGAGAACAGAGTAGATGATGCGATGTTAGAGTTTATATATGTAGTATTTGTTATGTATTGTAGAGATTGTTAGGAGTAGAGTATAATTGTAAGAGATGTATAAGCTTAGTAGTTAGGTTAAGTAGAGAGAAGAGCAGGGAAGATGATTGAGTGATGTAGATGTAGAGAGTAGGCAGTGTTATTGATGATGAGATGTGAGAGATTGAGATGATGTTCAGGTAGTGATGAGAGTATGAGAGTTAGAATGCCTTTATGTTCGGTCCTCAGATGGTGTTTTTGCGCAGCGAAGGGTGGGTTGGTCAATATTATATATTGTTGATAGGTAGAGGTTTGAAGGTGGGTTTATGTTGGTTTGGGTGGGGGTTGTGTTTGGTGGTTATCAATGAGTCACGTAGGGGCTTGCGTGTACTGTTGTGGCGTTGGTTCTAGTTGAGTGTCTTGGTTCTGTGGTATGAGGATGGTTTAGGGAGGAGGGCGGGTTTCAACGACTTGGCCTGGAAGGATTTTTGGTCATAATAAAAAAAGATGATGGAACGCATTGAGTAGGAGATATAAACTGCTTTAGCAATTAGAGGCACATTTGTTATTTCATATGAGGGAGCTTAATTAAATTTAATTTTATTTATTTTTAGCTTGAAACGCTTATTCATGAACGGTAAAGTTTCAATATAACAGTGTATTCGTTATTTTTCTCGCCTTTTTGGCTTATTTAGGTTTTCTTTATAGTGCATGTGTTGTGTTAGGCACATGAGAACGGTTAGCAATCAAAGACTACTGGTAGATAACAACATTTTGTTTCTATGTCAAATGTAGTAAGAGGTTAATGAGAATAGGAAGAAGTTAATTTTTAATTAAATTAGTATAATCTTGTCAGTTTTGTCTGAGAAACGTGCCTTTTTATAACTATTATTAAACTTTATTTGGTTTAAGCTATGTTATGGGTTTGACATCTGATATTATTGTAGGTTTTATTATTTTTTTTTTTTTTTTTTTATTTTATATGTATGATATATTGGTTGTATGTGAGTTTTTTTATGGGTGTCGGTTTTGTACTTTATTATTTGAGGGGGGGGTAGGGGTGAGGGTAGTAGATTGGTGTTTAGTCGATTTATTGGTTATTATTATAGTGGTAGGGGTTGGTGGGGAGGTAGTTATATTATATGGGTATTTGTGGTTTGTTTATTATTTTGCTTATATGTTATTTTATTTTATTGCTATATATATATTTTTATTATTATATATTATCTTTAAATTATATTATATTTATATTTATTATATTTTTATTATTTTTTTTATATATTATATATTTATATAATTATCTTATATTTATTATATATATATATATATATTAGTGATCTTACCTACGATTAATCGTCATCGTCAGCGGCAAAAATTTCGACATATATTTTTTTTTATAACTCGTCATTCGACAAATTTCGCCGATTATTTTTGCCGGTTAATTTGAAACTTAAATATTAAGAATATTTTTTGACTTTCAATAACTATTAATACACTCATAATTAATTATATTTTTAATATAATATATATTATAATTATATAATATATGTATATAGGTTATAGTAGGTTAATATATATATATATAGTATTTACTTATTATATATTTTATGGTTAGATTATAATTTATATTTTTATTTAATATATTATGTGGAGTTTATAGGGTTTAGTTGATATTAGTTATATTTAGTACTATTATGTGTAGTTTATATTTATTTTTTTTTATTTATATTGAATTATGTAATTATTATTGTTTTATAGTTTCATATTCTCATCTTTTTACTGTTCCCTAATATATATTCATTGAGGAGCGAGGTGCCTTTTATTTGCGTGAATTATGTTTTTCACAGCTTTTAGCACCATTCGAGTATTGATGGAGGGATTTTGATTAATCTTTATATTATAAGACGTTTTGTGTTATAGTTTAGAGGAATTTGACATTATATGGGTATTGTTTCTTTTTGTGTTTTGTGTGGGATCTCGTTATTAATATATTTCATTAGGAGCATGACTTCATTAAGTGTGTGACTTATGTATTATAAGTAAGTAGCATATAAAGTTTTGTAATTTTATATGTATACAAACTTGTTGACATTTATACAAGCGGCGGAGATAAGAGTATTAAGAACTGTGATTTAAATATTACCAGTAACTGATTAGCAATGGAAAAACTTTATTATACTATTGGGTGCCTAGGTGTATATGTTTGTATAAATTGGATAGGTCAGTCATTCCACAGACTTGTATCTAGATAAAGGTGTTTTTTATTTTCATTTGATACTTTTTGTAAAATGTAGTAACCTGTACAATTACTTAAGAATCATGTGAGTAGGAGCATCGTTGGAAATTAGAAAATATGTGTATGTAATTGATTTTAAATGATATAATCGGTTTACAAGTATGTATAAATTCAGTGATAGTTCTAGTTATCTGCTTTTTATGCTTAAATATGTCATGCCTGTTGAAATTCAAAATTATAATTAGAATATTTCGATTTGGAGAATACCTTTTGGACAATTAGTTGAAAATGTTTAAATTAAATTTTAGTAATATTGAACTGCCTATAATAAAATGTTATGCAACGTCATCATATATAGCATTTATATTGTGGAAGTTAAAAAATATATAAGACGTAGAGTTCATTTCCAAAAAGGATCAGGAAGAGTAGTACGTTGCTGGCTGATGAACCTACATTACAAGACTGTTTCCGATATAGAATTGTGAGAAGATTCTCTATGTATCTATTCAGAAATAATCACTGACAATGGTGAACACTGAAATCACCAAGAATGATGATAATATCAAAGAAAGAAGAGGACAAGAGAGGATGTTGCAACTTTGGAGTTTAGATGGTCGAAGAATTTAGAATTTCAATAGTTAGGAGACAAATAAACAGCATTGATGAATTTAGGTGTACATTGACAGATAGCTGAAGCTATAAGGTAGAAAATTCGGGAGACTCCAAATTAGAAATTTTATAACTATTTTATAAGGATTCAAGTCAGGCATAATTGATCAATGATTAATTAAAAACGACTGAACAAGTCTCTGACTCTGGGCATTATAAAGGCGTTAGTTCTTACGACTCTAAAACATTTTATAAAAGTGTCTCATTTAAACGTGATATTAAAATCTAAATACCAAATTAACAGTTAATTTATCAAAAAAGAAATATGTTTTCTGGAAAGAAAAGAACCCATTTAAAGTTCAGATTTAACTTGTCAATGCTCTAGATCAAAAAAAGGGATACTATATCATATAGGGTCTCGCAACATAGTGAAATAAAGTAAATAACAAATAAAATATTTTTTCCTATTAAATTTGGTTAAAATAAATTTTACAATTAAACCAGTCAAAGCCTTACTTAGATATTTTTAAAAAAACTGCGAAACTCTTTCAATAATAATACTAATAATAAAAAAATTAAAATTCGAGTAATAATAATAATAATAATAATAATAATAGTAATAATAATAATAATAATAATATTAATAATAATAATTATAATAATAATTAATAATTAATCATAGTAATTATAAATAATTATTATTATTATTATTAATAATAATAATAATAATAATAATAATAATTAATAATAATAATAATAATAATAATAATTAATAATAATAATAATAATTAATAATAATAATAATAATAATAATAATAATATAATAATAATAATAATAATAATAATTAATAATAATAACAAAAAATAAAAATAATAATAATAATAATAATAATAATAATAATAATAATAATAATAATAATAATAATAATAATAATAATAATAATAATAATAATAATAATAATAATAATAATAATAATAATAATAATAATAAATTCGAATTCAAGCAATAATAATATAATAAATAATAATAATAATAATAATAATTAGAATCATAATATAAGTCAATAAAAAAAAATAATAATAATTAAAAATGACCAATAATAATCATTCATAGTTAATAATCATAATAAAATATAATAAATAATAATAATCTAATAATAATAATAATAATTAATAATAATTAATAATAATATCAATTAATAATAATAATAATAATAATAATAATAATAATAATAATAATAGTAATAATAATAATAATAATAATAATAAATTGAAATTCAAGCAATAACAATGATAAAACGACAAAAATAATAATAATAATAATAATAATAATAATAATAATAATAATAATAATAATAATAATAATAATAATAATAATAATAATAATAATAATAATAATAATAATAATAATAATAATAATAATAATTTATAGAGGGAGGGAAGTAGAGCTCTCGAAGTGATGAGAAATTACCTCTCATTCGATATATTTGGGGTGTAGGGTACATCCCATGACATTAAAGTGCCCAAAGGTTCACCCCTTTTGCGGTCATATCCACATTCTGTTTACATTGGAGTTGACTTTCCGTATCACACACAATCCATAAAAAAACTACTAATATTATAGACAACACTTTTCAAATATCCCTGCGTATGGGGGAGAAAGAATTCCCGCCGCTTACGTTCTGCGCATCGTAGGAGGCGACAAAAAGGAGAGCAAGAGTTGGGTTGGCGACCCGCTGCCATTTATCTTTACGCTAGAAATATTTATGCATGCTTTGGATCTGGTCGCGTCCTTGTATCTTTCGGTGAAATTGTATGAATCGTCTAGGTACATGGAATGTTAGAGCCATCACTGACGAGAAGAGGAGAGAGAGGTGATGGATGTATTTAGAATGGTTAAATTTGCTTTGCTTGCTGTGACTGAAATAAAAATGAAAGAAAGCGATGAAGACGAGTGGTGTGGGGTGAAATGTGTATGTGCTGGAATTTAGAGGAATGAGAGAGGGAAAGAAGGAGTTGCGATTCCGATGAGTGATGTGGAACAGAGCTATGGTGGATAATTTTTGTGTGAGTATTAGAATACTAATTGTTATATTTAAGTCTGAGGAGGTCAAAGTATGTGTGGTTGTAACATATGGTTTATCTGAAAGTGATGTTGAGGAGAGTGTGACCTTCTGTGATAATCTGAATGATGCTTTGGATGGGGTGAGTAGAGGTTTCAGATTGATTGGGTTGAGCGATTTGAATGGTTGGATAGGTGATCGAAAAACGTATGATATAACAAGTGCCTTTGGAGTTGCTGGTGAAACTGAGAATAATTGATTTCTGTGAGGGGATAGGTATTAGTGTTAGTAATACATTTTCCTAGTACAACAGTATTCATAAGTATATTAGTTGGTGCATGTTAGTGCAGGTGAAAATGGTGTTGAAGTGAAAGTATAATTGATTTTGTGTTGGCGAAGAAGGAGATTGATGTTAAATCAGTGAAGTGGTTGGAGATGGAATATAAGATCATTATGTTGTTTAATGTATGATTAAATTAGTGGGGGCATGGATGGAGAGGAAATAGATAAGGAATGAAGTAGGGAGAATTAAGAGTGAGAAGTTAAGCGAACAAGGTTATAAGGAAATGTTGGTGAGAACATTGCAAATAAATCAGCTGAATTTGAACAAGATGAAATTGAACAAATCTGGAAGGAAATGAAGAAAGTCTTTGTTAGTAGTGCAAGAGAATTATGTAGATGTATTAAAGTAAGAATGTCAATAGTGAGTGGTGGAATGAAAACGTGATGCAAGCGGTTAAAGGTAGAAAAGAAGAGTGGTTGAATGTGTTAAAAGCAAGTGACGAGGTCTCAAAAGAAAGGTGTATAGAAATATATTAGGAGGAGAAAAGGAAGACTAAAAGTTGCATATGTAGGAGGGAATAAGATGTAAATGAGCAGTTTGAAAGGAGAATGAATGGGGAAAAGAGTTCTTCTGAAAGGAATTACGAAAGGTTAAGAGAGTCTTCATAAAATAGTGAATAGTGTGGAGTCAACACTTCAAAAATCTGCATAGCATTGGCAGAAATGAAGAGATGATAGAGAATGTGTGTGGGTTTGATGATGTAAGAAGAAATAGGTATTTTAGTAATGAGGTAATTAGTAGGGAGGAGGTAATAGATAGAGTTATAAAATTGAAGAATGGTAAATCAGGAGGTATAGATAGAATTACCGGTAAAATGATCAAAAATGGAGGTGAGATTATGATTGACAGAATATGGAAGTTTTAGGATTTTAGGAGAGTGTAATAGGACCTTATATAAGGGTAATACAGATAAGGGGAACTGTAAGAACTATTATGGAATTAGTTTATGGAGTGCTATGGGGAAGATAATATGATAGTGTTTTGGTTGAAGTAATGCGTCAAGTGACTGAGGGACTGATTGGCAAAGAACAATGTGCAATTAGAAGGGGTAGAGGATGTGTAGGTTGAATCTTCACATTGAAACAAATGAATGAGAATAATTGGAGAATAAATTGTATTTAAGTTTTATGAACTTTCAACAGGCGTATGACAAGATTAATAGTTGATATATGGTGTTGTTGGTAGGCTTCAGAATGGAATCAAAAGTATGTACAGTATGTCCATAGTGAAGCGTGTGTAAGAATAAATGAAATTGAATGTGAATGGTTTAATATTAATAGTGGTGTGAGGCTGGGATATGTAATGTCTTTTTTGGTTATTTAATTTGTGCATGGGTGCTGTGATTAAAGAATTAGAGGTAAGGTCATAGGGAACGTAGGAAAGAGTGTTAGCTGACAAAGAATGAAAGAGAGTGGGGGTGCCTTGCTTTTTGTATGATGTTGATTTGATTTTCTGTGGCGAATCTGAAGAAAGTTTGAGAGGATTGGTAGAGTGGGTTTGCCAGGGTTTGCCAGGGTTTGGTGGTGAATTAAATCATCTTAGGTGGTGAGTATCTGGAACAAATATCTGAGTTTAAATATTTAGGCTATATTTTGGATGAAAAGGGAACGGATGATTAAGAGTGTAGCTGGAAAGTTCCGAATGGTAGGAAGGTAGCTGGTGAAATTGAATCCTTGATGAAGAAGAGAGAAACTAAGTCTTGAGTACTCTAGGATTTTGCATGAGGGTATGTTTCTATCAGTGTTAAAGTATTGTAGTGAAACTATGGTGTGGAATAAGAGGTATAGATCTAAGGTACAAAGTGTTCAGATGGACAATCTTAGGGGTGTGTTAGGTGTCATAAGAAATGATAAAACGAGGAATGAACATGTTCAAGAGTTGTGTGGTGTAAAGAAACGCGTAAATGAGAGAATAAACGAGAGTGTATTAAGATGGTTTGATCATATGGAAAGGATAGATAATAGTCGGTTGTTTAAGCGTACGTGAAATGGTTAATGTGCTGGGAATAGACCGGGTGAGAGACCAAAGAAAAAATGGAATGAGTCATTAAAGGAATGTCTGAAGGTAACGAATGTGAGTTTGGCAGAGGCAAGAAAAAAAAGGTGTTTAATAGGAGTGAATGGCGAAGTTTTGTCAAGGGGTAAAGTTGTAATCTTGGCCCAGGGTATGGACACTATAATGACGAGATATCACAGTGAGATTCCTTCGTGGTCTTGTGAAGCCCTAGGGTGAATTTTTTTTGACAGCCACTGGCTCTCGCTTTCCACTCACTTCCTTTCAACTTACGTCAGGTTCTTCTACTAACCTTACTAACTTTTCTGTTTCTGTTTCTGTTTCTACTAATTTTTCTCTTTCCGTAAATCACCCTCAGTTTTTGGAAAGAAAAATGAAGAAAATAATAATAATAATAATAATAATAATAATAATAATAATAATAATAATAATAATAATAATAATAATAATATAATAATAATAATAATAATAATAATAATAATAATAATAATAATAATAATAATAGTAATAATAATAATAACAATAATAATAATAATACAAGTGAGCGAGAAAATATATACCTGGAACATTAAAGGGAAACGTGTTTTCAAATGTTATTCACCAAAAACTAATTTATAAAAGGAAATTGGCAAACTTATTAAATGCAAAACAAATTTTTTCTCATACCTTTATAATATATAATATAATATATATATATATATAAGGTAAAAGGGATTTTATACATATATATATATATATATATATATATAATATTAATATATTATATATATATATTGCGTGTGTGTGAGTGTGTGTGTGTGTGTGTGTGGGTGAAAACAATGTTTAATTTCTTCCGTCTATTTATTATTATTATTATTATTATTATTATTATTATTATTATTATTATTATTATTATTATTATTATTATTATTATTATTATTATTATTATTATTATTATTATTATTATTATTATTATTATTACCGTCTCCCACATAAATGCGGGGTTGTGTCAGTTGCAGATCGGGAATGCTGTTGACTTATTTGCTATATTCCAGATTGTTCAATTAATTGCAACCCTTGACGGAATTAATCTATTATTATCATTCATTCTAAGCGCGTAAACATACCATCTTAGTACCCCTTGATTTGCTCTTTTTTTAGTACCCCTTGATTTGCTCTTTCCATCAGACCTTTTTCCTATCGGCACATATCTCTTATCCTTACATTTCTAATTCTATCTATTCTCTTTATTCCACAAATATCTTGTAAACCTTTCATTTCTAAGACCTCAACTCTTTTTTTTTTACATTTTAGAGTTTAATGTCCATGCCTCACATCCATACAGAACAGTTGGAAAAAATATGTACTCAAATAATTTCATTTTTACCCTCCTTGTTAAATTTCCTATGTTCTATAATTCTCTAAGATTACTTAATACTCTTTCACCCTCAGCAACCCTATGGTTAATCTCTTCTTTCATGCCACCGAAAGCTTCAGTATCTATTCCTAAGTATCTAAAAACTGTAGTCTCTGCTAGACTTTCCTCATTCATCTTTATGATATCCAACCCAGATTGAGAATCGTCTCCCATTTTCATCACTTTACTTTTAGCTGGATTAATTTTAATCCTTTTCCTTGGCACACTCGTTCAAACACAAACACCAAATCCCGCAGTTTTTCTTTTGTATCGGCAATCAACACAGAATCGTCAGCAAAAAGTAAGGCGCTTATCTCCCAATTACCCTCATTCAGATTCATAACAGCTCATTTCCCAAATCTATCCATATCCTTAACTATACTCTATAAAGATATTAAACAACTATGGAGACATAACACAACCTTGTCCCAGACCCACTCCTGCTTTAAACCACTCCCCTTTCTTCCTGTTAATTCTAAGACATGATTGACTGTTCCTGTAAAGTGTTTTAATCCCCTTTAATAACAAACCATTTATTCCATAACTTTCTAATGCTGTCCATAGCTTCTCTCTTTGCATTCTATCATATGTCTTTTCCAAATCAAGAAAGCATGCCAAAACGTTATTCTTCTTTTCTGAGAACTTCTCTGCCATCATTTCCAAGGTAAACACCTGATATACCCATCCTCGACTATCCTAAAACCACATTGATCCTCTCCAATCTGTTTATCTGTGATGCTTTTAGCTTTTTCTATTAAAATTCGTTCATATACTTTACCTACAACACTAAATAAACCTATTCCTCTAATCTGAACACTCCTTTTTGTCCCCCTTACCACTATGTTGGCACAAGACAGGAGTCTTGCCAATCTTGTGGTACCTCGCACCGTTCCCAGCAAACATTGAATAATCTCATCAATCAGCCACTCCATAACAATGTTACCTCCCTTTTTCAAGATTTCTACTTGTATAGCATTCAACCCAGAAGATTTTCTTCCTTTTGACTTCTTCAAAGCATTCACTATTTCATCCTTTGTAATATGCCATACATTTACACTTCAAAACTCTTTCACCGTGATATTTTGTCTTAGTCTAGTTTGTCTTCTTTCTTCCACCTCATCTACTCTTCCAGCATTTAGTAATTCCTTAAATTGTTCTCTCCATATCTCCTCCAACTCTTTATCATCCTGAACTACATTCCCATCCAAAGCCTTTACTCCAATTATGACGCCTTCTCTCTTATTCCGAATCTTGTTAATCTCCTTCCAAAACAGTTTACCCATCTCCTGATAATTAGCAACAATCTTTTCACTCCACCGTTCTTCTACCCTTGTCTTTGCAGCTTTTACTTTCATTTTAACTACATTTCGCACTTCCCTGTAGTCCTTCCCTGTAGCTTGACTATGAAAGCTAAATGCTTTGCAAAAACTTCTTTTTTCCTTTTAATAATAACATCTAATTCTTCACTCCACCATTCACTACCTTTTCTCTTACTCTTTCGGCCAATCTTTTTCACACCACAAACTTCCCTTGTAGTCATCAGTATTGTTTCCTTAAAAGTATTTCATTCCTTTTGAACTAATTAAATAAATGGTTATAAGTGATGGTGAACATATTTGAGGCCCTATGGTACTATCACAAACAATTACCTAACAATACACTAATGGAGAAAATTATACAGAGATTTTGAATAAAAAAATGCCCTACAGAAAATCCTTAACTTGACATATTCTATATTGTTATTGAGGTTTGGGTCGTACGTTAGTCAATCGAAAATTCTAATGCATACATCTTTCAAATATTCATGGAATATTGGAGCTTCGTTAGGTCTGGCATTATCCTGCATTAGAATGAACTCATCTCCGACATAAGATATAAATAGGACAACATATGGGTCTATGTTATTGACGAATATCATTCAGCATATAATGCTAATATGGCTCTGCGATGTCCTACGGATGGTCGTGGCCGGCTGCTGCACATCCTGGGTAATGATTTTGTTTAGCAAATCACTGTCAAATGGTGTCCGTACCTACTCTGCTGATCTCATGAACATCTTCCAACTGTGTTTGAAAATTTGTTCTGGTAGTAATGTGATCCCTATCTGTTAGTAGCTTTTTAAAGCGGACTTCTACTACGATTAATACACATGGTCTGCCCTGTCATTGTCTTATAGTAAGGTCGTATGTCTTCCAATAACGTCGAATCACTCCAAAAGTACTTTTACTTGACGCACCGAACTTTTTCCAGGATTCACTTATAACAGTGTAACAATTTAAACCCATTCATCATGTGATAAATTTTGCTTTCCAAGTTCCATTGTTACTGAGATAGCGATCACATCTTACAAGAATACGTCACGACTCAATATTTATTAGGTAACTAATAATAACTATAATTTCTCATTACTTTCCTTGGTATGCCATTTAACTTGTTTATTTTTTTTTATACATTTATTTTCATTTTATTTTTTTGCTGTTAACGTCCTCCATTCGTCCCAAAAATGTATTTTCTTTAACATTTGCTGCTCCAACATTACAATTATATCGAAACTAATCCCTAGTGATGTACCGAATTCTGTTTTTAAGACTGAGTCCGAGTCCAAAGATTATGTATACTCCGAGTCCAAGTTCTTACAAAAATCATAACAACATAACTATAGAGGATTTGTGTAAGAAGTATTTTAATTAATAATAAATATATAATACTATATAATAATTTTTTTTTCCTTTCAGATTCCATTTTTTGTCTAATACTTCAAATAATATATTGATTTCTTCGACAGTTAACTGTGGGGAAATTTCTATGTTAATTGTTAAACGAAATACGTTATATATATATATATATATATATATATATATTATATATATATATATATATATATATATATATATATATATATATATATATATATATATTATAATATATATATAAATATTATATATATATATATATATTTATTTATTCATTTATGCATATCACCATTTCCTGCATGGATGCAAGGTGGGGTTGGTGGGTAATAAATACTATATCACCACCATTCACGAAAGGAACAAAATGGTAGAAGGGGGTTTTCAGCCCCTTGCCACCAGATGAAGAGAATTTTGAAAATTTACTTCATACGAATCGAACACTTTGAGAAACGCAGCTTCACCTCCTACAATTTAATATTCCAAATTTCTTCTTTTTAATTTCAAATTTATATTTAATTTTCCAAAATTATCAAAATATATGATGCTAAAAATTTTGAAACTCCTCCATCCCAGACTTCAAATGAAATTAATTTAAATGTATAAAATTTTTGCATTTTTAAAATCCCGAATCATAAAAATATATTTTTCTTTCAAGTTGTTATGTTACTTTTAACCAAGAGCATTCTCTTCTGAAAATATGGCCAGACCACTTCTATAGTAGACTTTCAGATATATATATATATATATATATATATATATATATATATATATATATATAGCAATTATATATATATATATATATAATATATATATATATATATATATATATATATATATATATATATATATATATTAAATATTGCATATTAATCGCAATTATATAAGATGTAAATAAAGAAAGAACATCTACAGGAAAGGTAAAAGAATTTACTGCCTTCTCTGGGATTGAACCACCGCATGTTGCGAGTGAGGACAATATACCTGGTGCTTTACGACAGAGCTATTCTCCAACCAAAAAGTTGGGTTCAAGAACAGTAAAAATTTCTTTACCTTCCCATTAGATTTTCTTTCTTTATTTACATTCTTATATAATTGCGATTAATTGAAATATTTTAACATCACAATATAAAGGAAAGAGGGGATAGGACAGGGCTGGACACCTTGGTGATATGTCGCCTTGAAGGACTCGGTTGCTTTAACTGTTCTTGAGCCCAACTTTTTTTGGGTTGGAGGATAGCTCAAGTCGTAAAGCATCGGTATATTGTCCTCACCGCAACATTGCGGTGCGTTCAATCCAGAGAAAGGCAGTAAATCTTTTCCTTCCCATAGAATGTTCTTTATATAATATATATATATATTATATATATATATATATATATATATATATATATATATATATATATATATATATATATAGTTATATATATATATATATAACTATATATATATATATATATATATATATAAATACTGCGAATGTATTATTTAAGTATTATATATATATATATATATAATATATATATATATATATTATATATAATATATATATATATATATATATATATATATATATATATATATATTATATATATATATTTATATATATATATATATTATATATATAATATATATATATATATATATATATATATATATATATAATATATATATATAAACTATTATATATATATATATATTATATAGATACAGTATATATTATATGTGGAAGTGTTATATATAATATATATAATATATATATATAAGTGTATATATATATATATATATATATATATATATATATATATATATATATATATATATATATATATATATATATATATGATTGTTTTTTTTTTTTTCCTTTTCAGTTTTGTTTGATGGCTGTTTCCTTCTACTGCTTTTTAAATGATTTTTTTTTTTTTTTTTTAACTTTGTGTTTTTGCGTTTCTATAAAGTATTTAATTTTTAAAGTGTGTTAAAATTAAGTGATAAAAGTAATACGGATGGTATAATAATAATTAAGGTTTGAACATTAAAAGACTAGGACTTGCCCTCAGAAATTATTTGACAATAAAAGGAAGCAAATTCAAGGAGATTCATAGGATAAATTTAAGGTACCATTGTATCTTTATTTAAATTAAGGAAAAGTAATGTTTTATTTCATTTAAGGGAAGGGTATTAGATTGCGGGTGAATTAACCAAAGTGTGGTCGTGCACGATTAGGCAAAGTTAGCTTATTCTCAAAAATTCTCAATAATTTTGTATCATTATAATATTCATATTTATATATTTATGTATGTGCCTAAATTTATTTTATGCTGTCTGAAAATATCGCAATATAGGAATAGAGAGTAGTTAGCGTTTTTTTTTTCAATGTTAGCTCAGCGTTTAGATTAGACAGGTTAGATATGATTTTTTTTTTTTTTTTCATGTAGTTGTCATCATTATCCTAAATCCTGGGTTTAGTCATAGAGAAAAGTCTTCATTAGAATTTTTTTAAAAATGAATATTAAGTAATCATACAGGCTTTAACTTTTGATTACTTGACAGCTTTTTTGTTTAAGCATTTTCTACATATTTAAATACATTGTTCAACAAATTTTGAGAAATTGAGTACTACGGTGATGAGAATATGATTTACTTATATTTTTCTTGGTCGATGAACACAATGGTTTAAATTGCTCGATTTATTCAAGATATTAACATCTCAGACTATAAAATTACTTACCCTTAATGGTGCGTCTTCCTTTCTGCCTGTTCTATAGCATTTCCTGGTTCTCGTACTCTAATTCCTTTATATAGCAGCATCATTATTTCCTATTGTACCTTAATTTGTTGCCATACATTTGATTTTATTCTTGGATTGGAAAACGTACTCAAATATTTGTATCATTGACTTCAATTCACTCACAAATTTATTGTTGGCACAAATGACAATTACAGTGTGTTAATATTTCAAAAAAATGTTATTTTAAGTGACAATATTACAGTCATTCAGCTTTCATCACGAGTGCCACGTTCACTTCTCAACTTATTTCTTGTAAAAATCTTTCCCAGGCTTTGAAAGATTACAGAAAACCATGCGCACATTCTTAAGCGGATTTATGCTGTTGTCCGCTCATTTCTCATTTTGCACTTGCCTCAAACTCTGTTGTTTTTTTGGGGTCCCACTCCCTGTTTTTCCTTTTTTAAATAAGATTTCTCCGTGGATCCTGATCAACCACACCTTGCTTTCATTTTTCCGAAATCACATTGCATGGGGTAATCTCTTTCCACCCTAAGTAAGTGGAAACTTCAGAACCATTTCTACAATCTAAGGCTGTAATCAAAATTTTTCATAAGCTCTAACTTTAAATTGGTAGGGGGAAGATGCTGGATCACCTTTGATGTAGATAAACTCCCTTATCACGGTTGGTTGAATGTCAAAATTTGTTATAATCCATTAGTTAAAATAACTGTCTTAGGAATGACCGCTCTCTGTAGCACTAATGAGGTGTCTCGAGAGCGGGTCTATTTATAACGTCGCACAAGGAAAACAAAGGTACATGGTGTCTATGCCTCGTGTGAATCCTCCTAATATAAAAGAGCAATGCTTTTAATAGTCAAGCAAACAGCTACTTCCCACTCAGTACACCTCAATCAATCATCAGTAAGTACTATACCTTGTCAGCTTCATGGATGTGTTGTGACATTTAATTATGTTTTCTGCTTGCCTCTTTTTGATTCAGTTCCGTCTGCCAATAAGCAACCGCCAATAGGAACCTGAAGGATAACTCGGGTATTACCGCTATACATATGTAAATAGCAGAGGCTTGCGGAGCCTGGAGCACGGACTGGAGTGAGCTCCGAAATATGTTTGCTCTGGCCGGGGTGGATGGCGATGGGCCCTTGGCTAGCCTGATTCGAGCCGGTGATTAGCCTTGGTAATTGGCGAGGAACAGGATGCCATTTTGAGAGAATATTTCGTAGTGATGATGCGAGAGTCTCGGATGTTCAGTTATAGCACCGATAGCACCGAATTTCTTTTTGGTCTGGTGGACTCACCGGAAGCTCCGGTACGGCGGGACCAGAGCCGTAGCTCAGAGCCCAAAAAATGGGCGGCTCTGCTCTGCTTTCGGTAATCACTAAATATTTCCTTACTTTAACAAGCAAAGAAAACTCAAGCAGGAAATTGACTGCATACACATAATTTGTATAGAGGCATTGAATATAATAGTTATCTTGTCTTGCGATCCGTATTGTTCTACTCTGTTTGCGTATCATTATATATATATTATATTAATTATTATATAGTATATATATATAGCATGATATTATCTTATATATATATATAGTACTATATATATAAGTTATATATGTATATGTATTATATATGTATTATATAGTATAGTATACTATATATATAATATACCAAAATATTTATTTTTACTACATATACTAGTATATATATTATATATATATATATATATATATATATATTATATTAATATTCGTATATAATATATATATAGTATATCATATAGTATATTATATATATAACTATATATATATATATTATATATATATATTAAATATCTTATATATATATTATACTAAGTTTATTATTATATATATATAAATTATTCTATATATATATGATATAGTATAATAAAATATTACTATTATTATATATGATTAAATATAGGTGATAACTTATATCATCTTGCATCGACCAGAGAGGTCACATTCTGCAATATTTCGTACATAACACAGTTCTTGAGGTGATTGAAATTTTTACGATGGATTGAGCGTAAAATTCCCATATATAGGAAAATTTTAGCTACCTGACGCGTAAGGTTGCGTTCTTCATGTGTTGTGCGAAAAAAGGAATTATTTTAAGTTTTTAAGGCACCGGTTGAGGCCACGAAGTTCTACGCCGGTAGACCAACGAGCGGTCCTGCCGTGTATTTGGGGGAAACGCGTATTCGCCATGCACCACTGATAATTACAGCTAATTAAGATAGAATAAACAGTGTGTATGAATGTTACATTACACTGTACATACTTTACGTAAGATGACATTAACATTTAATTGAGTATATTGTCCTGCTTACTTATTTTTACAAAGCTTTTTCTTATATTAATTAAATTATATTTTGAAAATTTTACCAGTGTACACAGAAAATTTGTCTTTGACTCAGTTCCATAAAATTTCTTCTCCTTATTTAATTTCTTAAAATTTGAGAAATTAACTTGACCGATTAATTTTGTTCGTTGAAAATTTGGCGACTGTATCATATATATATATATATTATATAGTACTATAATATATAATTATGTGAGCTGTTGCACTATATATAATAATTAGTAGTAGTAGTATGATATAATATATATATTATATATCATTATAATAGCTTTATATATATAGATAATATATATTATATAATATAGTAAGGTGCTTAGTGGGGTTGAGTGATCTGTAGGAGCAGTTTATATTTAATTATTAGGTTGAGGCTTAATTTGGTTGGTGTTGAGATTAGGTTAGGTTAGGTTTAGGTGTTGAGGTTAGGTTAGGTTTAGGATTACCAAAAATTTAATGTTTTACGTCGCCTGTGCAGTAAATTATTTAAAAATAACGTATACATTAATATTTGATACTTTCGTACTCCTGGAGTCATCCCTTCATAAATATCATATATAATATATATATATATTATACCTTATATATAGTTATATCTATATAGTAATTGAACATAACTATTAGGCGGTAGTACTATGATATATCATATATAGTATGAATTATACGTAGTATATATGATCTATTTATATACTATTATTATTAGTATATAATTTATAGTAATATATAATATAATAAATATAGTATATTAACTAAATATATTATATATATTAGCTTCTATCTATATATATATACTACAGGGTGATTCAAAACCTCTTGCGTACAAACTACGGAGGGCTGATAGGGCAAACGATAAGGAACATTTTAATATGTTCATGAATTGTACTATGTTGTACGACGCTTCGTTTCAAAGTTACGGAAGATTGTAAGGTAAAACCACGTGATGTTGTTTGAACGCTCGTTACTTGTTGAACCGAACGATTTTGGGTATTTTGAATGTATGTATATTGTTGTGCGTAGCGTACATCGTGTCTCCGAGGGGTTTGATAGAGAGTAACAATAAGGATATTTTGGTCAACAACGCATATGTTTTGACTGCGAGATTGTAAAGCAGAACTGATATGGTATAGCGTTGTTTTATGGATAATCATCCTCATGGGAAGGCGCTGGATGAAAGGGCGAGCGAACATTGTGCTGAGTGGGGTGATCTTGCTGTGTGGAAACCGTTCCCGGGACATGAGGTGCTGCCTCTTCAGTCTATTTCCGTTTGCCGCACCGTAACAATCTATTCGATGTCGGTTAACTCAGGAAAGTGAGTGATCCATTCGTAAATCGATCCTACACTGTAAACGTGAATCAATCGATGTGAATTGGGCAAGGTTAAGGTATTGCAACGTGTTTCCGAAGGAACGTTAAGCGTCACACACATGTACGCATTGGACAAACACATTAAACTGAGTAAGCCTAAATGAGTCATGGTGTAACGCTACATCGCGGAACGCGTCAACACAAATAAACTGAGTGTACTTTCAATCGTCGCGTAACTTTGAAACGAAGCGTCTTACAACATAGGTTATTTAACAATAAATGTTTCTTTATCGGTTTGCTCTATCAGCCTTCGAGTTTGTCGCAGAGTTTTTGATCACCCTCTGATATTTAACATATAGCAGCTATAGTAATTTAGCGATGCAGTAGATGTCGTCATTAATTTTCGACCGCGAATGCGGATGTTTGATTTTAATATCCGCGAATGCGGAATGCGAATGTTATAGATATATATATATATATATATATATAGTATATATATATAGTATATACTATATAATATATATATATTATATTATAATATATATCACTAATATATAGTATAGTAATATATATATATATAGTAGTATATAGTATATAGAGTACTATAGATATAATATATATATACGTACTAATCATTGCACACACTAATATATTTAATATATATATGATACTAGGCTATATATGGAGATATTAGTATAGCTGATCTAGTATATATTATAATATAGTATTATATATATAATATATTAGTATATATATTATATATTTATATATTTCGAGTTTTAGGCTACAATCTATTAATATAATCCTGTGTTACCAGCCGGTACAGGACTGGGACCTAACTCAAATGCATTCCAAACCAACCCGCATTTCCCCAAGCTTAACGCCCCTATAATAGAAAAGCAATTTCATACATTGGAAATAGTATAGATAACAGACTAGTATTGAAATTCAAAATAATAGGGAAAGGTTGGGGCTGTGAGAAACATCATTTTCTGCTGGAGGTACTCTCGAACTTGGAACTTAAGTTGGAGGACAGGTCAAGTATTTCCTGGCAAGTTTACTCAAGCGTGGTAAACATTTTTGCTTACTTTCCCAAACGAAAATGATGGATCATCAAGTTTGAATGCTAATCGTTTTTCCTTTAGTGATAGTTTTCAAAATCACTTTGCAATACGTCCTCTTGGTAAAATCGCGTGTGTTTCTTTCATCACTACGTGGACTGGAAAAACATTCTTCCACGTGAATAGTGTCTATCTGAGTTTACTTCTGTAGACGGTGTTCGTTCTGGTAGATTTCGTTTTTTTTTCTCTTAATGGGTGGGCGATTAATAGACTGTTCGGGATTGAAGTTTTTTAACTTCTAAACACACAGTTAACGGAGTTGAAGCTTGTTCTTAGTGCTTAAACAATTTATTTCCGTTATAAACAGGGATCTAGTAAGGTTTGCCAATAAGCTATGGAAGGCTTCATCTAATATTCCACAGAACCAAAGGCGTTTTTCTAGCTCTAGTTTGATTTACTCCTTTCATTCTTTTTAAACCTTCTTTTTCATTTGAAGATGGGTTCAAAATGCTTCCTAACCGTTGAGATTAATGGTATACCACATAAACGTGACTAGAAGCCTGTAGAGGCGCCCGATGTTTTTGACTTTTGGGCGTAGTTTCATTAGCGCAAATGGTTCAACTAGCTTAAGGTGCAGTTCATTTTTCCGCTTATAATATGACTGTCACTTTGGGACTACGAAACTGCGCGTACGAATGGGCAACAGGTTCTTTGAATCGCAGTACTCGGTCTTTTCCATCAAGACTGAAGGTGTACTATCCAGCGAAGTTGGAATGTCTTTGACTTAAACCATTAGAACGAATATGGAATTATGAAGTCCGTGTTTTGAATTGGCCTTCAACTCAGTTTTCATTTTCCAGACTTCATAGCGTAAGGTATATTTTTATTATAATGACATGTCTTTTTCCAATCTCTGAACAAAGCCTAACACATCCGCAGCAAGCATCCGCAGGGGCAGAGCGGCGGATGCGCGGATGCGGATACTTTAGTATAATGTGCGCATGCGTTCCGGGATGCCGGATGTTAACCTGCGATCACTAAAATATATATAATGATACAACGTCGGGGCGATATATATAGTATATATAGTATATATATAATGTATATCATACTACTATTACTACTAGTTAATATATATATATATCGGGTATATATATAGGTATTCGTAGTATACTATATTAGAGTATTATCAGTTATATCGATAAGTATATATATATATTAATATATATATAGCCACCGAACTCGATCGTATCAATTGGGGTCCACTAACTACCGCATAGATTCTTTAGGTCAGTTAAAATTGAGTTAATTTATATATCATATATATATACTATATATAGTATATATACTATATATATACTATACTATATTATATATCATATATATATAACTATATATATATAGTATACTATATATATATATATATAATAGGGATGATAGTCATGAACTTTATTAATACTAGATTATATATATATATGTTATATATCATATATATATATATATAATAATATATATATATCATATATATGAAGTATAATATAATAGGTCTTCAATACCGTACTTTAACTACTATATATATATAGGTTTATATATTATATATATATATATATATAATATATATATAAGGATTATATATTCACTGTGGTATAGTATAGTCATATTATATATATATATATATACTATATATATAACTATATATAGAGGTATATATACGATGTTGTAAATTATACTAATATAGTAGACAAGGTATGATAATAATATATACTATATATATAGCTACTAGGGATGTAGTACATATAATATAAGTATTATAGTATATATATATATAGTTATATATATTATATATAGTATATATATATATTATATAATATATAATATATTATATATTTAATATATATATCATATAGTATCGATAATATATCATATATATATTAATATAGTATTATATATATAGTATACATATTTATATAGATATTATACTATCATATACGTTATATATATTAAATTGAGTTTAATATATATATATATAATATATCGTATAATATAACAAAATATTCAGTAATTTACAGTATTATATTATATATAGTTATATATATAAAGTATATATATACTATATAATATATATAATCAATTCTATATATATATATAGTATATATATATACTATATTATAATATTATATATATGCCTATATAATATAGATATATATTATATATATATATTATAGTATATATATATACTACGTCAATATATTATTATATCATCCTATATATATATATATATATATATAGTCTATACTGATATGTTAGCTATAGTGATATATATAGCGACTGTAACGTACATTCGTAATAATTAGTATATTATATAGAGTACTAATATTATATATTATATATTAGATATACGTTACATGATTTGTATAATCATTAAATATTTTTTCTTAGGAATCAAGTTGTATGAAAATGGGATGGGTCAGTCATATCAACCTGCAGTTACGAGTGAACCTAATAGAATCTTAAATAAGGAAAACCGCTCTAATTCTAAATTTCCTGTAAGAGTTAATTTCTAACGCCTACATTTCTATAATAGCGGCTCGCTGTGTCAAAAATATCGCGCACCGACTAGGATAAATATAACTCGTAGGAATGGAAGATGCCCCCTAAACCCTATTAAAATCACCAAACACGACAGATGAAGCAAGTACAGTGCTAACTAGTAGACTGCACCCCTCAGAGAATTCGCGTGCAGTATTGCGGCCCGTCACCTAGGCGATAAATTTTAGGAAAACATAAACCACGTAACTAGACCTGTGAGAGGTTGGGGGTCAGTTATGTCCTTGGGTATAACGTGCGAGGGGAGTCCATTCACGCACGGAAGCGAACTCCCGATATAGCACATGCGAGAGGATACGTGGCGGTCAACCTGTCCCAAAGAAAGATAGAGTGCCGTGCGATAACAACAGACATGTCCAAGCCGAGGACACAACGGGTACGGGCCTTGGGTCGACGGTTGTCTGTGAAGCACAACAAAACGAGTTGCACGGGTGGTATCCAAACGGTACCAGGAACACCTGCATCATGATCGCCTGCGATGACAAGGTAGGGGCCGCAGGGCCCACGACACCCGTGGAAGACGATTTATAGCGTCTGCGCGTGCATTTACGGGAAGGGCCAAACAACGGGCAGACATCGTGTTGGGCGCCAAAGAAGAAAATTATCCGAAAAGAAAAAAGAGCTGGCGGAGGTACACGGCACCAGGACATTCGAGTGACAATGAGCAGTGCAGTCGACGCCTTGCACGGGAACATAATGTCCGGCCACGGAGGCCTCAGATACGGCCTACTGTATCACCACGGGACATCGAAGGGCGCCGACTGGCATTTTCCCGAAATCGTCGACAGAGGAAATGGTCGACGAATTGGGGCAAAGTTGCTCTTTACGGACGAATGAGAAGTGTCTCCTGTACGCCTTCGGACAGGGCGTGCTAGAGTACTATCCGCGACACCCGACGGAGAGCGTTAGCGCAATGCGAATTTTCTTGCAGGTGCCCGGCCCTTTCGAGGTGGGTCGGTTATGGTCCGGGGAGGCATCTTTTTATCGGGCCTACGGAAGTTGCACAATCCTTCGATTGGAGGCACTCATACAGCGTAAGGTATATCAAGACATCTTCGAACCATTTTAGGGCCATATGCCACCTAAATCGAAAATGACTTTTCATCCTAATGCATGAAAATGCAAGACAACACAAGGCCCAATAGTGGTAACGACTACCTAGGACAGTTCAAATTCGACGTTGGAGTGACCAGCAATATAGCCGAACCTCAACCCAATCGAACATTTTGTGGGATATCCCGAAACGTTGGATCCAACAGCTGCAACCCTTCCACGGACCCTCCGGACCCTTAGCAGGCACTGCATCGACATATGGGAATCAATCAACTGTTCAGAAAATTGCCCACTCATCGAGGCATGCCAGAAACGGTGTCAGGGCAGTTATCCGTGCAGAGGTGGTCATACACGGTATTGAGACAGACTCAACACCCCCCGCGGCCGTCGCTGTAAACCTACCCAACATTGTTGTGTTTGCAGCACCGAACCTCGCGAACCTCCGACCTCCGAACCCTAACTGCGAGAACCGTAGCTGCACCTTGACCTCACTCTCTATCAACCTACGGTTCTGGGAGGAATCCACCATTGTTATGTTCATTGTCCAATAAAGTGTCTTCAACCTTTTCTACCCTTCTTTCGCCATGTAACCTTGTGTTGCGTTAAATTTTGACGATATATATATATATATATTATATATATATATATATATAATATATATATATATATATATATATATATATATATATATATTATATATATATATATATATATAATATATATATATATATATATATATATATGTGAATATAAATATATATATATATATAATATATATATATATATATATATATATATATATATATATATATATATATATATATATATTATATATATTATATATATATATATATATATATTATGATATATATAGTAATATATTATAATTATTATATTAAATATATATATATATATATATAGCTGATCACTTCTATTAAATCCGGGTAATCGTAAATTTAAGGATGAAAGTTAGCACCACAAGGCTCTAGAATAACAATTGGAACATCTTTTTGAAATAGGTTAAAAACAACGTTTCGGAAAGCTTGTCAGTTTTCCATCATCAGTTTTGGCGTTACAAGAAAAAATATATATATTTTTTTTTTGAACTGTTAACTACAATAGGAAAAGCATACAAAAATTTTTTTTTTGATAAACAAAGAAAATATTTTTTTTTCCAGTAAAACAAAATGTCAACATTTTTCATTTATCCTATTTAAACATCATTGATTTTTTTATTAACAAGCGGAGCCGGAAACTCAACTTCAGAAAAAAACTTGGGCACAAAAATTCGATAACAATAACTTGACGAATAACTGTTTAATGAATGCACTATACCCTTAATGAAAACTTCAAAAAATAATAAATAAAAAAATAAAACACACGAAAGGAAAAATCATTAGAAACTTACTAGAAATATAACATTCAAGGATTAAAACAACAAAGTCATTGGCAAAAACTTCATTAATACAGACTGGTCAGAGTAGTAACAACTTAACAGGTCCGCCATCACAGTTTAAAGAGGGTTTAATTTCTGCGATGTGGAGAGATTCTAGAATGTGTAAGTTGGTTATTGAAGTCGTCGTTTGAGACAATATAGAAAAATTAGTGAAATTAAAAGGATGATCGAGTGTGTGTGCATGATCACGTATGGATTGAATGAGACGGGCTTAATGAGTAAAAATTTGTAGTGTGGAATACCTCGAATGCTACATCCACGTCTGACAGCGAGTTTTGGGCTGAGTACTACCAACATAGGAGGCATCGCAACCGCCACAATTAAATTTATAAATGACAGAGGCTTGGAGAGCAGCAGGGGTCTTTTCCTTGTGGTTACAGAAAGTAGACATTTTATTTGAAAAAAAAAAAATTAATTTGTATCAAGTTGAGGGAAAGTTTAAAAGAAGTGAGAAAGGTCCTTTTAGAAAAGTTTAATGTGAAATGTGTTCATAAAAGGCAAAGAAAGGAATATAGTTTTTTAAATTTAGGAAACTGAGGCTGTAAGAGAGGGATGGTTAAACCTAGAATCCAGAAAATTATTAATGTATTATAAAACATAGAATGGGAAAATTTGATCCAAAAAAGTCAATAAAACGAATTCATTGTGCATAAGTGTGTAAGTGGATGTTAAATGAAAAGCTCTGAAAGTAAAGTTTTAGATTACTATTGCATTTTATTATAAGTTGCTGGATTGTTGGGCTGATGAGTTAAGTTTAGACCCAAGCCAGTGAGAAGTTTTCTTTTCTAAAATATGGACCGTGGTATAACGATCTGTTGTTGTTTTCACTGAAACATAGACGAAAGAAATGTGGTGAAGACGTGTGGTATGGGGTGAAATATGTTTGTGGTAATATTGGGGCAATTTATATAGGTTAATCAAAGTTGTGAATCGTTATTTTTTATCGCGTAAGGATTTCAGAAGAATAGTGTATAGGCCATTAAGAATCGTTTTGTAAAAGATGTTGTTTAAAAGAGGGGGACAATTATTTTATGATCGTGCCATAGTTGTTACATATTAGGTGGCTGATATACTAGCATTAGCTTATGGGAATGGGCCAGTGCAGGCGGAGATCCATGCGTGCGCAAGAAATTAGTTTTGTTCTGAGCTAAGGAGTGATCGTAATTAGAAATATTAGATAGCGTATCTTTGTGTAGGTTGTGCTATGTCATTAGAAAGGCTGTTTTCCGAGTAAGTAACTTTTGTTGTCAAAACCTCGTGGAAAATGGGTAACACGAATACGGAAAAAATTTGTTTATTCAAATATGTTCCATGCAATAGTTCTTAGGTTTTCAGGGAGGGTGTTTGGTGTTAAAGAGATTCTATCATCGTAAGCTAGTCATAAAAAAGTGAGTGTAAATTTAAATTGGAGAGCCAGTCTTTGAATTGGTACGAATTTTTTAATTGCGTATATTCATTGTTGTGAACGGGTTAAGATGTAGCTAGAGACACATAGATATTAGCTAAATTATATGTTTGTGTGTGTTGTAGGCTGTCAGGATTGGTCTAATTGGGACGTTATCTTTGTGAACTTTAGGTAGACCATATAAAACTCCAGGGGAAGAGCCGTGCGCATAGATGTCATTAAATGTGGTTTTACTTATTTTTTCACTTTTTAATAGCTTTCTTAAAAATCGATTAATTTTATCTTCTAAATTGAGTGATAAATTTATAGGAGATTTATTTGTAACCTTATGAAACTTGGTAGTATCGGAAAGAATGATATTTATTTTATCAAAGTAATCTGTTTTATTCAGAAGAACAACGCCTCTACCCTTATCAGGCTTACATATAATAATGGAATCGTCCTGTCTAATTGCTTTTAGAGTAGTAAAATCGGACTTTGTAATCAAAAAAGAAAAAACTTTAGCAGGGTTAAATCTGTAAAAATGTTTATGGGCAATTTGTTTTATTTTAAGGGTAACTGTTTTAAAATCTGATTTACGAGGTTCAAACTTCTTCAGTGAAAGTAACAAATTTTCAAAAGCCCCAAAATATTTTACGAAACTTATATTATAACAAGGTAAACTAAAATTTAAACCTAGACCCAACAATCTTCTCTCATTAATTGATAAAATCTTTGATGAAAAATTAAAAATAAATCTATCTGAATTTAGCAAAGAATCATCATAATGTAAATCCAATGCATTTAGCTTTGCTGTATGGTTTTGTTTACAAAGTTTCACTCGTCGTGCTACGAGTACTGATAATTTATTAGTAACAAATATAAAGTCAATAAATGATAACTTATTACGCAAAGTATCAAGGCAGGTTCGATATTGTGAAGCTATACGCTTGTGTTCTTTAAATTTATAGGTTATCTCTTTGTTTAATAATTTAAATTGGAATCCTCGATACACATTGCTATTATAAAGTCTCTTAGTAAAAAGCTTGAATCTAATAAACTTAGGAATAACGTTATAAGCCTTACACGTTCTTAAAAATTCAAGATCCAGCCTCCGCTTTTCGCGTTTGAAATGAAGATCCTCCAAGTGTCTAATAGAACCTATGGTGTCTTGGCCATATCGTTGTCGTATAAAGCTGATCCAACTTCTATAATCCGGGTATCGTAATTTAAGGATGAAAAGTAGCACCAAGGCTCTAGACAACATCGGAAAATCTTTATTGAAATAGGTTAAAACAACGTTTCGGAAAGCTTGTCAGTTTCCATCATCAGGCTGGGAATAACAAGAAAAAATATATATATTTTTGAACTAGTGGACTACAATATGAAAAGTTATACATAAATTAAATGTTTGGAATAAACAAAAAGAAATTTTTTTTCAGTAAAATAAAATGTCTACAGTTATCATTTATCCTATTTAAACAATCATTGATTTCTTTATTAACAAGCGGAGCCGGAAACTCAAATCTTCAGAATAAACTTAGGCACAAAAATTCGATAACAATAATAAATAGATAATTAAATAATAAATGAAATTTACACTAAATGGGTAAAAAAAAAAAAAAAAAAAAAATAAAAAAAAAAAAAAAAAAAAAAAAAAAAAGCAGATGAAAAACACTTGGAAAACAAAATAAAGAAACTTACTAGAAATATAACACTCAAGGATTAAAACAACAAAGTCATCGGCAAAAACTTCATTAATACAGACTGGTCAGAGTAGTAACAACTTAACAGGTCCGCCATCACAGTTTAAAGAGGGTTTAATTTCTGCGATGTGGAGAGATTCTAGAATGTGTAAGTTGGTTATTGAAGTCGTCGTTTGAGACAATATAGAAAAATTAGTGAAAGTTTTTTTTTTTTTTTTTTTTTGAGTTACCCATTTAGTGTAAATTTCATTTATTATTTAATTATCTATTTATTATTGTTATCGAATTTTTGTGCCTAAGTTTATTCTGAAGATTTGAGTTTCCGGCTCCGCTTGTTAATAAAGAAATCAATGATTGTTTAAATAGGATAAATGATAACTGTAGACATTTTATTTTACTGAAAAAAAATTTTTTTTTGTTTATTCCAAACATTTAATTTATGTATAACTTTTCATATTGTAGTCCACTAGTTCAAAAATATATATATTTTTTCTTGTTATTCCCAGCCTGATGATGGAAACTGACAAGCTTTCCGAAACGTTGTTTTAACCTATTTCAATAAAGATTTTCCGATGTTGTCTAGAGCCTTGGTGCTACTTTTCATCCTTAAATTACGATACCCGGATTATAGAAGTTGGATCAGCTTTATACGACAACGATATGGCCAAGACACCATAGGTTCTATTAGACACTTGGAGGATCTTCATTTCAAACGCGAAAAGCGGAGGCTGGATCTTGAATTTTTAAGAACGTGTAAGGCTTATAACGTTATTCCTAAGTTTATTAGATTCAAGCTTTTTACTAAGAGACTTTATAATAGCAATGTGTATCGAGGATTCCAATTTAAATTATTAAACAAAGAGATAACCTATAAATTTAAAGAACACAAGCGTATAGCTTCACAATATCGAACCTGCCTTGATACTTTGCGTAATAAGTTATCATTTATTGACTTTGTATTTGTTACTAATAAATTATCAGTACTCGTAGCACGACGAGTGAAACTTTGTAAACAAAACCATACAGCAAAGCTAAATGCATTGGATTTACATTATGATGATTCTTTGCTAAATTCAGATAGATTTATTTTTAATTTTTCATCAAAGATTTTATCAATTAATGAGAGAAGATTGTTGGGTCTAGGTTTAAATTTTAGTTTACCTTGTTATAATATAAGTTTCGTAAAATATTTTGGGGCTTTTGAAAATTTGTTACTTTCACTGAAGAAGTTTGAACCTCGTAAATCAGATTTTAAAACAGTTACGCTTAAAATAAAACAGATTGCCCATAAACATTTTTACAGATTTAACCCTGCTAAAGTTTTTTCTTTTTTGATTACAAAGTCCGATTTTACTACTCTAAAAGCAATTAGACAGGACGATTCCATTATTATATGTAAGCCTGATAAGGGTAGAGGCGTTGTTCTTCTGAATAAAACAGATTACCTTGATAAAATAAATATCATTCTTTCCGATACTACCAAGTTTCATAAGGTTACAAATAAATCTCCTATAAATTTATCACTCAATTTAGAAGATAAAATTAATCGATTTTTAAGAAAGCTACTAAAAAGTGAAAAAATAAGTAAAACCACATTTAATGACATCTATGCGTTTTACATGGTTTTTTATATGTGTTTTATATGGTCTACCTAAAGTTCACAAAGATAACGTCCCAATTAGACCAATCTTGACAGCCTACAACACACACAACTATAATTTAGCTAAATTTTTGGTCCCGTTTCTATCCCCGTTCACAATCAATGATATATATGTATATATATATATGAATGCTGATGATGATATACAATAAAAAATTCGTACCAATTCAAAGACTGGCTCTCCAATTTAAATTTACACTCATTTTTTATGACTAGCTTCGATGTAGAATCTCTTTACACCAACATTCCTGTAGCTGATGCCGTGAATATTTTGCTAAACAATATTTTCGATTCTGTTACCCATTTTCACGGTTTTGACAAAAAAGAGTTTGGAACCCTTTTAAGACTAGCCACTCAAGATACCTATTTTTTCTTTAATCACTCCTTGTATGAACAAACTAATTCTTTGGCGATGGGATCTCCTCTGAGTGCCATCCTAGCTAATGCTTATCTCATGCACTATGAACAACTTTGGTTAAATAATTGTCCCCCCTCTTTTAAACCATCTTTTTACAAACGATTTATGGATGACACATTCTTGCTGTTTACGGATAAAAATAAGATTCACAACTTTTTTACCTATATAAATTCCCAATTACCAAACATCATTTTCACCCGTGAAGATGAAGTTGACAGCACACTCCCTTTTTTGGACTTGCTTATTAAGAAAACAACCACAGATTTTACCACGTCCATATTTAGAAAGAAAACTTTCACTGGCTTGGGTCTAAACTTCTTCAGCCACATTCCGCTATCATATAAATGCAATAGTATTAAAACTTTACTGTTCAGAGCTTTTCATTTAACATCCACTTACACACTTATGCACAATGAATTTCGTTTTTTATTGAACTTTTTTGGATCAAATTTTTTTCCCCATTCTCTAGTTTATAAATACATTAATAAGTTTCTGGATTCTAGGTTTAACCCTCCCTCTCTTACAGCCTCAGTTCCTAAATTAAAACTATATCTTTCTTTGCCTTTCTATGAACACATTCACATTAAACTTTCTAAAGACCTTTCTCATTTTCTTTTTAATACTTTCCCTCAACTTGATACCAAATTAATTTTCAATTCTTCACATAAAATAGCATCTTTCTGTAACCACAAGGAAAAGACCCCTGCTGCTCTCCAAGCCTCTGTCATTTATAAATTTAGCTGTGGTGGCTGCGATGCCTCCTATGTTGGTAGTACTCAGCGCCAACTCGCTGTCAGAGTGGAT
>JABUQX010013403.1:45000-47500 GCA_015478945.1 Trachelipus rathkii
GCATCCTGGTAACACAATTATCTTAATAGATTGTATTGTAGCTAAAACTCGAATAATTTTCTTTTATATATATATATATATATATATATATATATATATTGCATATATATTAATATTATATATATATACTATAATATTATAATATATTATATATATATATATATATATATATATATATATATTATATAATATAATATTAATATATATATATATAATATATAATAATATATATATATATATAATATATATATTATATATATAATATATATATATATATATATATATATATATATATAAACTACCTTTTTAACGTGCTTTATCCCCTATATGCAAGGGGTAACACGGGGGGACCACATGGATATCGAACTTAAGCCGAGGCTATCCCCAAACCAGCGCCCCAACGTGTTCGCAGTCAAAGTTTTTAATTCTGCCCCAGGTAGATAAAACCACGGCTCGCGGAGATGTTGAACCAGCGTCTCTCGTATGAGAGGCGTGACACTATATATACTATTTATATATATATATATATATATTATATAATATATATATATATATATATATGAAACATCCGCATCCGCATCCACATCCGCGGATATTAAAATCAAACATCTGCATCCGCATCCGCATTGCCGCATCCGCGGATGCGAAAAAAATGACATCTGCTGCATCACTAATATATATAATATATATAATATATATCATTTATCTACTTATAGATCTAAAAATCTATCTATACGCATGTACAATATTATATAAAATGTATTCATGCATAGTTCAATAAATGCATGATAAATAATATATATATATTATAAATAATATATATATATATATATATATATATATAATATATATATATATTATATATATATATATATATATATATAATATATATATTATATTTAATATATATATAATATATTAAGGCTGTAGACAGGGGGGTCAGGGGTTCAACCCTCCCGAAATTATTTAAGCGATCAAAAATTTTTTTTAATAATTTCTAATATTAATAATAATAATATATAATAATAATAATAATAATAATAATAATAAGAACATCCGGTTCATAAAACTATTATAATAATAATAATAATAATTAATAATAATAATAATAATAATATAATAATAATAATAATATAATAATAATAAATAATATAATAAATAATAATAAAATATAATAATAATAATAAGTATTAATAATAATAATAATTACTTAATGAGTATAATAATACTTAATAATCCTTATATAAAATATATAATAAATTCTTAATTATATCATGAAAAATTAAAACTAATTATTACTGGCATTGAGGAGACATATTTGTGGTCCGTAACGATTTTTTAGGTCAAGTGGCTGTTCCCCATACATGTATAAAATTTAGAACCATAGCCTTTAACTGATAGGTTCGATAATTTTGGCAGATAATGTACAAATTTCAACCTGTGTTAGAATATAGATAAATGTATATAAGATTTTAAAGATAAGGAGGGAGCTGTAATCGTTGAATGGATGAGCAGGTTCATTCCTTCTTCAAGCTAAATCCTTCTTTCCTCATTCATTCCTTCTAAAACTAAATCTTTCTTTCTTCATAATCCATGAAAAGAAAGATTTAGTTTTCTTCATAATCCATGGTTGATCGGTGCTTGTTTCTCTGGCCATTCAGTCAGAGACATGTGCCCTATCGAGGTGGAGAAATTCTCGTTCTTCCTATCACTCTCGCTAATTTTCAATTTCAGCTAGAAATCGTTTGCAGGGATACTCCTGTCGAACGAGCAACGCGGGCTTTCATCAAATGAAAGTGCGCTAACCTCCTTGGTTCTCCTACTGACAAATCTTTCATCTCTAGCAACTTATGTAAATCTGCCTTTCCTCCTCTTATTCGATCTGATCATTGTGTGATTAATTCTCCAACTGAAAAGGCTATCTCTTCGGCCCTCGTCAACCATATTCTCTATGTCTCAATAGTAGCACTTTCCCTCAGTGATTTTGGAAGCTCTCCACTTGTCCAACCTATTCGAAAAAAAGGAAGCCGCTCTGATCCTTCTCACTATCGCCCTGTAGCTCTCACTTGTATTCTATCTAAGATCTTTGAAACCCTTCTTTACTCTCACTTCTTAGACCATCTGGAAACTCACTCCGATCGCCTGTACGGCTCTCGTTGCACGACAGTCTACTGGCGATATACATCCGTATCTGATCGATTTATTGGTTTTTCGCTCTCTAGGAACTACGGTGGACTGCGTGGTGCGCTTGACATATCCAAAGCATTTGACCAAGTATGGCACGCGTCACTGCTCTACAAGCTCCCCTCCTTTGGGTTTTCCTCCTTCTCTTGCTTACTTTGTCTAGCTTCTTTCTTAAATCGCTCAATTACGGCTTGTTGTTGTGGGGCGACTTCTTCTTTCGTCAATCGTGGTGTTCTAGGGTTCTGTCTTATCTTCCTACTTTATTCCTACTTTTCATTAATGATCTTCCTCACCTGCACCCTCTAACTCTATCCCC
>JABUQX010013404.1:0-10000 GCA_015478945.1 Trachelipus rathkii
TATATAGTATATATATATATGTATAAAATATATATATATATATATATATATATATATATATATATATATATATATATATATGTATATATATATAAATGAGAATAAATATTTTTTACCGTCTGAAAGAAATAATACTTTCAATGTTATTTTATGTTTTTCGTAGTAATCCCAGTTTTTTCTTACATTAGATCATTATAAAATTCATTAAAAAAACGGAACAGTTTCTAAAATTTAAATAACTCTGCATATAAAAACCTAAACAGAATGACGCTTGCTTTAAATGCTTTAAAGCGATGTGGGCAGAAAATAACATCGATTCATTGTTTTTATTTCAAAATTTTGGAAGTACTTTTCAGAGTTTGTCCAAAAAAACTTTTAGAAAATAAAAATTTGAAATAAAGTACCCAAATAAAAATTTATTAATACATCAAAAATAGGAGTAATTTAGTGAAAAGCACTGAAATATCTTGAATATTAAAGATTTTATTGCCATTTTGGTGAAAAAAATTTTCACCCCAGCAAAAAAAACGAATAGTTTTTTTTTTTCGCTTCCCAAAAAAAAAGATAAATTAGTTGTTCATCAAAAAAACATTTTCTTTTATCGGTTCGAAGAAATGGATTTTGAGGATAAAGTCTCCCCTTAACCCAGAAACAATTTTCATATGCTTTAAAGATAAGAAAATCTCCTACTATTTGTTTCTAATGGAAAATCTGTAGGAAGTGATTTTTTTCAGATTCGTGACGTCACGCGAAATTAAATTGTAAACAAACTTTTTTTAAGTTCAATATAGTATTATTTTTGAAGTGATTTATTCAATCTATGTAAATCAAAATCTTAAAATAGGGCTTATAGTCTATGAAAAAATAAAAACAGCATAACATAAATAGAGTACGGACTCATAAAGTGATTGATGTCAGGCTGGTGGATAAATGTTACATCAGAAATAAAAGAAACCTGTTTGAAACATGATCCTTTGTTGACAATAGCATAGTAGTAATATTTATGCTGTAACAATAGTTATAAAATTATTATTTTATTTTTTTTATTATTTCTAATATTTTTTAAAAAAAAAAAAATACAAAAAAAAAAAAAAAAAATAAAAAAAAAAAATAAAATAAAATAAAATAAAAATATATATAAAAAGCAAAAAATCAAAACAAGTTTTTATCAAAAAATCAAGTGAAAAAATCAGTTGATTTATATCAATTGATTTTTTCCGTGCCATCTCTGTAATTAATATTATATTAATACACTATGGTTTTCATTTCATAATTTGGTTTGAGATTTGGTCACAAAAAGGGTTATTCTCAGAGACTTTTATTCCTCTACCAGTTATTACGTATTAATTATGAAAAGTCTCAAAATGCGCAGTAAATGTAAAGTAGTAACAGGTCCATTCCGGAGGAAAATGACCGCGACCCTTTTTTATCTTTTTCTGACCGCGACCTTTTGAGCTCGAATTTTTACCTGACCTTGACCTTTTTTGGCCTTCACTTACCTTTTTGGGCCTTTGACCTTTTTCACTCAACCCTTTGGTCTTCCATAACATGGCCCACGGTATTGAGAACCTTGACTTTTGAGAACCTTGAGAACCCGGATTTTTTGAGAACCTTATTTTTTGGCAACCCCAATTTTTTTTCGGCAACCCCTAATTTTTGGTAACCCTTCGAAGAAGGGTTGCGCCGGTTGCGTCAGCAACCGTTGTACGCACCCCCACCCTAATTTTTTTTTCGAACACCAACTTTGCACGTCTTCCATATAGCGGTCATTTTTGACCCACGGTATTTTTTGAATCTAATTTTTGGTAACCCTAATTTTTTTCGAACGCACTTTTTGGCAAAATTCCTAAAGAGAAACAGGCCAACGGTTGCGTATAAATCGTTGTAATGTATTGCCCCCTATTTGCCCCAAATTTTCTTCCTAATCATCACTCTTGCCCACGGTAATTTTGGGAACCGGCTTAGCCTGTTTTTGATGTCTTAACGTTGTTTGACCATGATATTTCGATTCTTGACCTTGCCAGATACCATGGATCATTTTACCATGCCAATTTTTTTTGCCCACCTCGTGGCCCAATCTGTCACATATTCCTTGTTCCAATCCAGCCGCATGCTGACCCACCCTATATCTTAGAACACCCACACGGTGTAAAAGATGGTGGGCACACACACACACACAGTACTGCAACTTATACAGACATTTCACTATATATCAGTACACAATATTCACTATGACACTTCTTTACATTTCGCTCCATAAACACTTACATTTTCACACTGGAGTACCACGTACAAACACGTTAACTTTGGTCGCCATGGCCGACTTCTGACCCACATTCTTGTCCTTCCTTTTGGGACTTAGCCCTTTTTGATGTCTTAACCTTTGTTTGACCATGATATTGCTCTTTGACCTGCCATATACCACATGGGTCGATTTGACCACTAACTTGATGGTTTTTGATGGTTCCCAACCACCGTAAGAAGTATCTAGTGATGTTCTCTATTAGTTCTATGAGTATTGGGATGAGTGCCAGGTGAGTGCCAGGTGGCGCCGCGAGTGCCAATGAAAGCCGCAATGGCGCTGGGCGCTACAGCTGCGAGCCATGCGCCAAGTGAGTGCCGCGCGCCAACTGAGTTACGCCTTTTCGCCTTTCAGCCCCGAGCTCCGTGAATAGTTCTTAATATGGGTGTTCACCCCCAGCTGTGCTGGGTAGCGAGATCTGAGGTATACATGCCGGCTAGGATGCTCCCGGCCGCGAGTTGGGTCTTTCATCATCTTCTACAAATACATACACTACGACACTTATACATACATTCACTTATGACATTTATACACACTATGACACTGGTTATTAAACTCAGAGGGCGAAGACTTTCATTAATTTCACACCCACACAAGATACATTACACCCTACCACACACTGATGTTTTGTGCCTCAACCCTGATGCCTCAACTTGATGCCAAATTCTCGAGATGCCCCGCGCAATGTTCTGCATTGATGCCTCACCTTTGAAGTGTTCATCTTTGATGACTCATCTTTTGATGTCTCAGCTTTGATACCATTCATATTGATGATTCATCTTTGAGAAATCACAATCTTGGATCATCTCTACGCCACATCATAGAACAGAGCTAATATTGATGTCCGTTCATAATTGGAACACCAGGGCGCCGCATGCGCCCTCCACGCAAAGACCAGCCCCGCACCCGCAGGTGCGATCCGCCGCGTTCCCGCCCGCCGCGTGGGTTCCCGCCCGCCGCGTGTGCCCGCAGGCGCAATATTTCCGCGTTCCTGCCGCGTGCCTTCCGTGGTGGCGCAACACTCCGCGTTCCCGCCAGCAAGTCTGCAGGCGCAATATTCTGCGTGGAAATATATATACTATAAGTCATTCATTTTTATTTCATACTTAAACATTTCAAGGAATTTCTTTTCAAATATACTATGAGTCATTCATTTTTATTTTATACTTAAACATTTTTATTAAAAATATTCGCGAACCCAAAACTGTAACTCATTACAGGACTTATTATTTAACACATATATTTATTAACATATTTTTTTACTTAATACTTTTCTTTTATTTATAAATTTTTAAAAATTGTATAAGAAGAAAAACTGAGAGTGTCTGATATATAAATTATTTTATTTTACTGGCTAATTGTGCTTGAAATTTTTATTAAAACACAATATTGAGGCTTAGCAGTAGTAAATCATAAATCAATAGAGGTGTGACCTAACACCAAGGGGGTATTAGTATGCTTTTGTTTTACTGCTTTTAACTCCTATGTTTTACTGCTTTAACTCATGTGTTTTACTGCTTTAACTCATATGCTCTTACTGCTTTAACTCATATATTTATTAACATTAAGTTTTCTTAAAGCAGTCAATCAGTAAATCAATAGAGGTGTGACCTGGAAGCAAACATAGGCTTAGTGGTATGTTTGTTTACTGCTTTAACAGCTTTAACTCATGTTTTTACTGCTTAAATCATATGTTTTACTGCTTTAATTATATATTTATTAACATAAGATACCTAAAGTGAGCAAACTCCAGTGAAATCAATAGAGTGTGACCCACAAGGGGGGATTAGTATGCTTTGTTTTACTGTTTCACTGCTTTAACTTTCGTTTCTACTCGTTTTTAACTTCTTTCTGCTTCTTACTGCTTTTAACTTTCTGCTTTACTGTTTTAACTCCTATGTTTTATTTACTGTTTTAACTCATATATTTTTTAACATTATGTTTTTTATTTCGTTTATTATTTTTATTTGTTTTTATTATTATTTTTATTTATTTTATTATTATTTTATTATTTTATTATTTTTATTTTTATTTTTATTTTCTTATTATTATACTTAAGTGCTATTTACTTCATGCCTATTGTTATTATTTAGAACACACATTCACTATGACGCTTATATAACACATTCACTCATGACATCACACATTCAATATGCCATTTACATTACTCCATAGACATCTCATTTACACTTATACACGCGGTCACACACACACACACACACACACACGCCACACACACACACACAGCGATGACGTCACCGTGAAAGACAATACTTTGTTAATTTATACACACACATATTCACTATGACATTCTTTTTACATCTGGAGTCAAGAATACTACATATTTATACTAATACTACACACGTACACACGTGCACACACACACACACACACACACACACACACACACACTCACAGATTTACTTACACACGCAGTACATATATAACGTATAATTTATTAAAAACATTTTTTATGTTTTTGCTAAACATGTACATTTATATTACTCATTCAAATATAACAACTAAAATTATTTCAAAGTTTTTAAACTTCTATAATAAATCAATCATTATCTTTGGAACAAAGAAATTATTATTAACTGTTAATACTTTTTGTTTATAAATTTTATAACCATCAAGTTTTAAAATAACCTTTACTAAAATTTTATGAAATTTTATTAAAAACACATATTTTACGTACCTTATAAAGCAATAAATCAGTAAGGTCAGCCCTTAGCACCCCTACACCAAGCTATGCCGCGTTATGTTCTATTGACTTAACTGCTAACATAACATTTATTTTATTAAAATCTTTTATGTTCTATTTAAAAATAAATACTATTCACTCTCTCATACTATGTTATTCGTCGGATATTAACTAAAAATATTTCAAAGTTTTTAAATAATTGATTTTCTTTATTATTATTATTATTATTATCTATGTACATTGCAATCCAATACGAGACACAACAACCCGCACTCTTTACAGATACGAAACTGACCTCTCTCAGTAAATGTTGAAATAAATCACCAGCCTAAAATTAGATGAGTTAACCCGTGAAACGGCTATTTTAACCAATCCAGCCCAAAATATATTCAAAACTGCTTGGGAATGTGGTGCAATAATTGATGTTAGGCCTAAATTTAGTCTGCAATTGATAAGCTTCCTTTTTGTATCCCAAGGATTTTGCCTAATATTAGGTCAAAAGGTAATTCCAGTATAGACAAGAATAGAGAATCAATGTTATTATTATTTTATAAATATATTTCAAACTGAAACATGCTGGATCGGTAAAATCCTTTAAGCAGGTAAAAAGGAAATGCTTTCCTTAGTGAGTGGCCGGAGTAATCCTTATCTCTATATGACCTCGTATGTGATTGGTCGAGAATTATTTTATCGCTTTTTTGGTTTTACGTATGTAAAAACATGTTTTTTCATATCCTGAACCTGGGGTTCGTTTATTTAAACTCTTAACATACATGTAAATATTTATTTAAGAAAGTAAAAATAAGGATAATAAAAACTTTACTATATAATTAGAATTATAATAATTATTATTCATAGAAAATTATATATATATATATATATATATATATATATATATATATATATATATAAAAATAAATATATATATAAATTTTATATATATATATATTGTTATATATTTATATAAATATTTATTTATTTATATATATATATATATATATATATATAAGGCTAAAATTAAATATATACAATGATTTTATATAAGGTTCACATTAAATATAATACAGGAATATTATTATATATATAACACTTCCACTTACATTTTACACATGATGTTTATGACTATTTTATATTAAAATTCTCTAAATCTTTGCAAATATGCCAATCATTTATATCATTATCGATGATATAGTTTCGTGTCTGCATTACCTCAGTTAACACATACGTGTAAAAAAGTTCTCTCTCGATATCGTGGTATGTTTATATTCGGGGTCACCTACAAATACTTTCTTGCCATCGTGTTTTCTTGGCAGATAAATGAATTTCTTGTACAGTTCCATAGGAACTTAGGGAAGCGGTCGATGATAACCGTAGGATCATCGATCAGGGTTTTCTTAAATGCATTTCTTGGTATAACATGTAATGAATTACGGTTACGTAATTAGATAGCACATATGTCTTCTTCAGCTGCAATAACATTCGCTTACGTACCTCTAACATATATTTCATCTGCGCTAGGCCTGAAATGTAGAATCCAAATGATGTAGGTTCAAATAAGGCTGTTTCATTATTTCTCTCCCATAATCTAACTTCCAAACTGATTATGTTTTGATGTTTATAAAATGCTAGAGTAAGTTGCTTATCGCTGGTTTCTTCGCACAGGCTAATAACTGTTTCGGTCCAGCTTAAAGCTGAGCTTGGTTTAAAGTATTCTGTAAGCCACTCTTCAGTGTGATTACATATACAAAGTAATTCATCTGGACTCACGAAAATACGTTTGGTATTATAACAGGGTGATTGGGTAGCACACTTGAAAAATTCAAATCCATCGGTTTTTCTTTTATATAAGAATGAAACCCTGCTTCCTGGGATCTTGATTTCCCACTGGATAATGTCTTGTATTGAGGTATACATGTTTCATGATATACACTTAGTGAAAATAGAACACTTTTATTACAAACCAGAGAACTTGTGCACCGCTTAAGAGCCAAAACGAGTATGATTATGATTTTAAAATGAGTTTGGATCTAAAACACGCATCCTCCAATATAATTTTCATCCAATCACAGATAAGGTTCAGGATATGAAAAAACATGTTTTTACATACGTAAAACCAAAAAAGCGATAAAATAATTCTCGACCAATCACATACGAGGTCATATAGAGATAAGGATTACTCCGTCCACTCACAAGAAAGGTAAACATTTCCTTCTTACCTGCTTAAAGGATCTTACCGATCCAGCATGTTTCAGTTTGAAATATATTTATAAAATAATAATAACATTGATTCTCGATTCTGGTTCATACTGGAAATTACCTTTGACCTGGTATAGCTTTAAACGCCCAGATACTAAAGGTTTATCCTAAATTAAGACTAAATAGCCTTGCCTAACGTTATTGCACCACATTTTACAGAAAAAGGTCAGTTTGAAAATATATTTTGACCTGGAATTAGGCCCAAATCGCCCCGGATTATCCTAATTTTAGGCCTGAAGTAGTTATTTCAACATGGCGTAGAGAGAGTGTCAGTTTCTGTATCTGTATGAGTGGTTGTTGTAGTTTTCTCTCGTGATGGATTGCCAATGTACATAGATAATAATAATAATAAAGAAAACCTGAATTATTTAAAAAACTTTGAAATATTTTTAAGCTAACATCGAGCGAATAATATAAATGTAAGTGAATAATTGTTATTTTTGAATAAGAACTTAAAAAGATTTTAATAAAATAAATGTTATGTTAGAAGTCAATAGAACATAACGCGGCATAGCTTGGTGTAGAGGGGTTCTAGGGGCTGACCTTACTGATTTATTGCTTTTAAGGTACGTAAATATGTTTTTAATAAAATTTCAGATAAAATTTTAGTAAAAGTTATTTTTAAACTTTGATAGTTATAAAAATTTATAAACAAAAGTATTAACAGTTAATAATCAATTTCTTTGTTCAAAGGTGATGATTGATTTATTATAGAAGTTTTAAGAAACTTTGTAATAATTTTAGTTATATTTGAATGAGTAATATAAATGAAAACAAAGTTTAATTAAACATAAAATGTTTTAATAAATTATACGTTATATGTGTAAGTAACCTGCGTGTGTAAGCAATCTGTGTGTGAAGTGTAAGTAAACTGCGTGTGTAAGTAACTGTGTGTGAGTGTGTGTGTGTGTGTGTGTGTGTGTGTGTGTGTGTGTATAAGTGTAAATGTAAGTGTCTATGATTAAATGTAAGTGTCATAGTGAATGTGTGTATAAGTGTCATAGTGAATGTGTGTATAAGTGTAAGTGTGTGTGTGTGTGTGTGTGTGTGTGTGTGTGAGCGTGTGTATAAGTGTAAATGTAAGTGTCTATGGGTAAATGTAAATGGCATAGTGAATGTGTGTATAAGTGTCATAGTGAATGTGTGTATAGGTGTCATAGTGAATGTGTGTTCTAAATAATAATAACAATAGGCATGAAGTAAATAACACTAAGTATAATAATAAAAATAAAAATAAAAAATAAAAATAATAAAAATAATAAAAATAATAAAAATAATAATAAAATAAATAAAATAATAAATAAATAAAAAGTATTAAAACAAAATAAAAAACATAATGTTAATAAATATATGAGTTAAAACAGTAAAGCAGAAAGTTAAAACAGTAAAGCAGAAAGTTAAAGCAGTAAAGCAGAAAGTTAAAGCAGTAAAGCAGAAAGTTAAAGCAGTAAAACAGTAAAACAAAAGCATACTAAGCCCTATGTTGCTAGGTCACACCTCTATTGATTTACTGATTTACTGCTTTAAGGTATGTAATGTTAATAAATATATGAGTTAAAGCAGTAAAACATATGAGTTAAAGCAGTAAAACATGAGTTAAAGCAGTAAAACATGAGTTAAAGCAGTAAAGCAGTAAAACAAAAGCATACTAATCCCCTCTTGGTGTTAGGTCACACCTCTATTGATTTACTGATTTACTGCTTTAAGGTATGTAATGTTAATGTTTTTAATAAAATTTCGTACAATTGTAGTAAAATAAAATGATTATATATCAGACACTCTGGATTTTTTTTTTCTTCTTACATACAATTTTTAAAAATTTATAAATTAAAAAGTATTAAGTAAAAATAATGTTAATAAATATATGTGTTAAATAATAGGTCTGTAATGAGTTACAGTTTTAGCGAAAATTTAATAAAAATGTTTAAGTATGAAATAAAAATGAATGACTCATAGTATATTTGAAAAGAAATTCTTTGAAATGTTTAAGTATGAAATAAAAATGAATGACTTATAGTATATATATTTTTCATTCCCGCAGGAATATTGCGCCTGCGGGCGCACGCGGCGGGCGGGAACGCGGAAATATTGCGCCTGCGGGCGCACGCGGCGGGCGGGAACGCGGCGGGCGGGGACGCGGCGGGTCGCACCTGCGGGTGCGGGGTTGGCTGTCTTTGCGCGGAGGGCGCATGCTGCGCCCTGGTGTTCCAATTATGACCTAGGGGAAGACATTAATATTAGCTCTGTTCTATGATGTGGCGGAGATGAGCCATCAAAGGTGATTTCATCAAAGATGAATCATCAATATGGGATGAGACAAAGATGACGTCATTTAAAGATAGAGTCATCAAAGATGAACCTTCGCGGCATCAATGCTGAGGCATTTATGCTGAGGCATCAAAGTTGAGGCATCAAAGTTGAGGCATCAAAGTTGAGGCATCAAAATATCGAGTGTGAGTAAGTGTATCTGTGTGGGTGTGAGTGTAAGTGTGTATATGGTTTAATGTAAGTGTCATAGTGTGTATAAATGTCATAGTGTGTGTATAAGTGTCGTAGTGTATGTGTGTATAAGTGTTAGAAAAAGACTAACTTATAGTAGGAAAGCATCCTAGCAACTTAAAATATACACCAATCGAATCCTCATAACCCTAGGTAGACACCCATAGTTAGGGCTGGTTCCTGTGACCAGGAGGCTAGAAAGCTGGAAAAAGTGGCACTCACTCATGTGGCACTCACTT
>JABUQX010013404.1:15000-30000 GCA_015478945.1 Trachelipus rathkii
TCAACCGATCAGCATATAACAACGTTGCAGCTGGCCCAAGTACCGAAGGCCTTTGTAGGTTCCATAAAAAATTCTTGCACCGTTCATTTAGGTGTGAAGGTCGATATTGCCCAATGTACACCTTAATTCCACAACCCCCGGCAACTCCCTCTCCCCCGCAGCGGAACTCCAACATTTCGAACCAGGGAAATGGAGAGGTTGGCCTGTGAGACGACTCCCAGGCCAGATGGGGGTAGATATGTGGGGGAATAGACGCTTAATTGTGGAGTAGAAAATTCTGTTGTAATTTGTTTTACCCCTGCATTTCTGTAATGAATAAGTTAATATTTGGGCGGGGAATGTTATTTCAATATGGTAGAAGGCATCATTAATAATGATGTCATAATAGACGGTAGAAATTTATAGTCATAATCATAATAATGGTAATTACAGTAACTATGATAGGGACAATTTTTTAAAATAATAATCACCCAAATGGTAGAAATAAAAAATATTTTATAGCAGTAACGGTTAAATAATACATGAGCACTTGTTGATTTAATAGCTTCTATTAATAGATGATTAGGTAGTAACTAATTCTTAAATTATATATAATAATAATATATAGGCATGTTAGTAATAATTGTAATTATATTAATCGTGGGTATGATGGAAATGTTTATAATTATCATTAATAGTAAGTGGAGTTAGAAATATTACTTGTAAGGATGATCAAAGGCAGGAGGAAGCAATTAACAATGTATCTGAAAACGAAAGTTTTAATGGCGAGATTGTGACTCAAATGGCAGAGACGGGGACTTCTGATAAGTCAACCTCTCACCCACATGAGTCAACCTCTCCCCCACAGAAGTCAATGATCACTGAGTCGTTAGGGCTGGGGACCTCTTCAACTTTTAATTGTAACTCAATGCATGGTGAGATTAATAACAATAATGAACAATAATATAGTTAGTGATTGTAGAATAGGAATGATAAGCCATAGTGATGGCAATGACGGTTTTGTAAATTCTTCTAATTACATTGAAAACGATAGCTTTGTAAATGAGTCGCTGTCTCCACCGACCGAGTTGACCTGCTCCCCCACTCCAATCACTGGGGGGAAGGCGGGGTAGAGGTGATTCAGATTTGTGACTCCGTATTTATTAATAAAAATAATGATAAAAATGAATTTGTAATTAATGAAGGGGGCGAAACCCCCTTTCTGAAAATGAATTGTATTAGCTTTAGGGATGAAGGAGGTTCTTCTCCTTCCGATAAGCATGAGGGATCATTAATTTTAAGAAATGATGCATGTGACTTATCTGGTAATACGGTAGTGGAAGTTTCTGGCAACTCAACTAAAATCGTTGCAGCTATTAGAAATGTAATTTTTGATAAATTGTATTATATTTCGGATAAAACTAACAATGAATCTTATTTGCTAGACACCGGAAGTTGCCTCGACCTGGTGGTAGCGTCTGAATTAGATAAGGGGGGTGCCGTTATTGGCACTGCCAGAGCCGCAAATGGAGGCTGCATGAATATTTATAACAAAAGGGTGATTGAAATTGATTTGGGGTTAGATAGACTTTACAATGTGCATGCCTACGCTGCAGATATCAAATTTAATGTTCTCGGTATGCCTTTTCTCAAAAAACACGGGTTCATTATTGACTTTAGGTGCCATTATTTATTAGATCCTAGCACGAAACGTAGTATTTCTCTTAGTAATGAGGCTTTCGATTTTTCTGAGCATGTTCGGAATTCTATCTTCCCTCTAACCGCTGTCTCTTTAAATATACCGCTTTGCGAATATGAATTAATTAATGATTTGATTAGGAAATACCAAGTCTTGTTCTTAAATCCCTATGAAGCGCCTAATTTAAATTTAAAGAATGATCAACTCACAAGATGGCGCTTTATCTGTACAAAGTACAGGAAGAAGAGAGGCGTGGCTTATTTTGACAGCTGTGAGAATGGCTTTGTCGCTCATTCACAACTTAATGGTAATGAAACTATGGGGGAGGGGGGAGGGGGGTAAGGATTGTACTATTGGGAGGGGGGTGAAGATTGCACTGTTGATGAGGGGGGAGGGGAGAGAGAAGAGTGCCCTTTAAAAGAAGAGATTTTATGCGAGTTGGCGGCAAATTACCCATACCATGTAGAGGTCAAAGGCACGCCGATACAGCTAAGGAGTAGAAGTATAGCACCGCATCTTTTTGAAAAGGCCAAGAAGGAAATCAATAAATTATTGGACGCGGGGGTCATTTCGCGGGGGAGAAGCGATTGGGGTTTCCAACTAGCTTCGCTTGCCAAAGTCGACGGCAGAGTTTCGTTTTAGTCGTTGATTCTGGGGTTATAACCAGGATCAACCTCCTGACAATTTTACTCTGCTAAGATTTAAAGATATCATAGTGCAATTGCAACATTGCAAGTTGCTAACACGGCTAGATATTCGGTAGGCTTACTATAACGTGCCAATCAGCGAGGAAACGAAGAAATATTTCACTATTACTTGTCCTTTTGGTAACTACAGTTTTAACTATTTAATACAAGGGCACAAGTGTTCATCGAGTGCCTTCCAGCGCCTTATGTCAATCTTGTTTGGAGATTTAAAGAATGTTTTTGTTTATTTAGATGACATATTAATTGCCAGTTCGACTCTTGAAGAACATGTTGCAATGTTGGAGAAGGTTTTAGAGAGATTGAAGTATATGAAAATTTATATGAACCCAAAAAAAATGTGTACTTGCAGTCGGAGAAACGGATTTTCTAGGTTTCAATATCAGCGAGAAGGGGGTTAAGCCTAGCAAGGAAAAAATCGATGCGGTAGTGAATGTTGCAAAGCCAACAACTATCAAACAACTTAGGGCATTTCTCGGTCTATATAACTTCTGCCGAATCAACATAGTCGGGGCGGCTCAATTGTTGCAACCCCTAACGAAAATGTTGAAAGGAAAACCCGCCTCCAATAAGAAGGTTTCTTGGGGGGTGGAAGCCGACCGGGCATTTCGAGAAGCTAAAGCGGCAATGGTGAACGCCACCCTGCTATCGTTCCCTGATGAAAAAACTGAGTTACTATTATACACGAAAGTGGGCGAGCTCACTATAGCCAGTGCGCTAATGGGAGAAGAGAATGATCAGACGAAGATTTTCGCGCTTTATAGTACCATACTCACTGAGGTGGAAGTGGCGCTACCGCAGTTGGTTAAGGAGTTACTATGCGTCAATAACAGTTTACAAAAATATGCTTACTTAATTGCAAATAGGAGAGTTTACATCTGTACCGGCAACAGTGGGTTAATCACAGCTTATACGAAAAAGAGTGCCACAAAAGTTCATAATATTCGGGAAATAAATTTATTGAACGCCATTGCAAATTTTGACATTGAGTTTAAATTGGTCTCTAAGGCTAAAAATAAATTGGCAATAATTTTGACAGAATTGGCTAACGAAAGAGATAAGATTATAGAGGCTGGGGAATTGCAATTGCAATTAGCTTGTATAGAAGATGGGGAGTGGGCGTGGCCAAAAGAAATTGCCATGGAAACGGGGTTACAACTGGAGGAAGAGCTTTGTGAATGGAATTCTCAGAATTCCGTTGGGGAAGGGTTAAGTTTTTTAAATCGAACGTTGAAAGAACAAGACTTGCTGGCATATTATAATAAATAAATAATAATATAATAAAATAGAAGCGAAAGCAGTAATAATAATAATAATAAATAGTAATAATAATTAAAATAATAAATAATATAATAAAAATAATAATAATAATAATAATAATTAATAATAATAATAATAATAATAATGAAATAATAATAATAATAATAATAATAATAATAATAATAATAATAATAATAATAATAATAATAATAATAATAATAATAATAATAATAATAATAATTAATAATAATAATAAAGCGGTAAAATAATAATAATAATAATAATAATAATATAATAAATAACTATAAATAATAATAATAATAATGAAAAGCGATAGGGTAGGGTAAAGTAAATAATAATAATAATAATATAATAATAATAATAATAATATAATAATAATAAAATAATAATAATAATAATAATAATTATAATAATCAGCGATAGAATAAAATAGTAAGTAAGTAGTAGTGTAAACATGGTGGCAATGATAATAGTAGCGAAGCTGGTGATGATAATGACTTTGATGATTTTGTGATAAATACGATAACATACAGTAAAAAAGGGTTAAGTGGGATGATGAAGAAAATGCAGGATGGTGTAGATTTCAGGGAAATAGCTATCGAGCAAGAAACTGATAATTATATAAAAGACCTGATAAGGGGAATGAAAACTAGTGGATTGAAGGCCTGTTACAAAGAATTCATCCATCGGGGCAAAGAGCTGTCTTTGGCGGTTGACAATCTCTACATGGCAACAGCTAGAATATTAGTACTGGAAATCTGGTGGAATGATGTCATAGAGAAAATTACATAACACAAATCAGCTTGGGAATAATAAACGGCGCTTGACTATCTGTAAAGCGGATTTTGTCTTCAGATTTATGCATAGTAGAGTAAAGAAAATTTATACAGAGTTGTGACGTCTGTCAGAAAAACAAAGCGTAGAAGGATATCGATCCCAGAATTCCGGCAAAGATTTAAAGGGAAGTCTCCGGAGAAAATTCGACACCCTTATGTGACTATGACTTCCGTATAGTATGGGGTTCAATTATATCTGCTTGTTTTTATCGACAGATTTAGTAAGTATCCCCTTCGCCTAAACTTCCTTAGGCAGGCGACGGTCGACTCGGTGGTTGAATGTGTTACGTGGGCCGAAATTCTTTCCGTCTGTGGCCTCTAATATAAAAGGCCTCATCTCAGACCTGGGGAGAATGCCAGTTTCACTGCCAAAATAATTTAATGGACGTGTTGTAACCTACTCAACATATGATAATATTATCATCGTACGTTCACTAATGGGTTTTCCCTTCGTTCGAACGGACTGGCAGAAAAATTAAATCAACATATCTATAGTGACACCTAAGGTGTTATATTAATGATAACTGGGAGAATGAGGGTTAAAAATGGCCTGAAATTTTCTGCTTGGGACACTGTACCTGCTGTTTGAGAATTAGCTCCTCTAAATGACCAAGGGGGTCACCCCAGCGTGCTTATGTTGCGGCCAAAAATCTATCAGTGCCAGAAGCTTGTTGCAGAAGAGGCACTCAGTGCCAAGTCATTCAAAGTGGCTTATTTGAAGAAAAACTGTTGGCTTGTAATGCGTAGGCCTCTGGCAACCACAGTTGTGTATAAAAAATAAGAATATATTTGTTCCGAAAGATCTTCACAGGCAAGGGCCGTGTTAATAAGAAATCAACAGTATAATGTTAGGGAAACTGTAGAGAGATACCTCCGGACCATTTCAGGGTGCTACGGATATAAAAAGATAACGTTTTATATTTTTAAAGCAAGGGAACGAGGCAGTAGAAAATTTTGAAGAAATGTAAGAATTTTTTCATAAAGCATAACGACAGGGACGATCCCAAGAGAAAATAAGGTTAAATAAAAAAAAAAAAAAAGAAAAGAGAAGAGAAAGGAAAAAGGGGGGGGGCTTCTTAGTTCTGAATGCAATTCTTAGAGTTAGACAGTAATTAAATTGATACTTATCCTTCAAAAAAAATCATCTTCTTTCCTCTATCTAATGCTACGGCTGAAAAGCATGCTGCCAAACATTAATAGTTGTGAATAAATTCCCACGTATTCTTTACAAAATGTAACAGGAAGGGGTTGTAATAGAAGAGTTGAAATAGTCAAACCCCCCGAGGTGGGGATTAAGAAGGCTTTTATGTATCTTTGTAACAATGAAATATAAAAATAGAATTTGTATTTCTAATAAAATGTCAAAAATTCACTACTACAAAAAAAAAAAAAAAAAAAAAAAAAAAAAAAAAAAAAAAACGTGTGAGGACAGGATTTCCCCTTGCCCTCACAATAATTATGTATGCCTCGTGATAGCTCTGTATACCTGTTATATACACCTGTAACATCACTCAAAAAAGGGGTTCTCTGTATGTTAAATTTTAATTATTATTGGTATTTCATTATGTAAGAAAAATATTCGGTGACTCTTCTGTACGGCACCATTGTCGTAAAAATGAGTCGCTGCAAAATGCTGCCCGAGAAATGCCTGGCATTTGAGGGAAGGCAAGGGCAGTAAGATCTCATGTCATAAGAAGAGAGGTCGTGTTGAGTGTCGGCTTGTTAAAAGGCCGGGAAATTGTGTTTTGATCGTGGAAATTTATTATATTAACTTTCACCAATTTTATTAATGACTGTGAACTGATCCATTGTGTTAACTAATAAACATTGATACATTTATTTACTATCTGATTTAATTAGTCTTAGAAATAAAAATAAAAAGTAACTACCCCTTTTTATTACCACTGTATTCAACTCTTCAAGGGTTGATACATATATATATATATATATATATATATATATATATATAATAATTATATTAATGTATATATATTTATATATATAATATATTATATTATATATATATATAAGTATATATAATATATATATACTATATATATTATGTTGTGTGTGTGTGTGTGTATGTGTATGTATGTATGTGTGTATGTGTGTGTGTGATTGTGTTTGTGTGTTCATATTAGAGTGAAAGGAAGGAAATACCTATCTGTCTGTAGTGCGTATGTATGAACTTACTGATACTGAGGAGCCTCGATTCTGCATTTACAATCCATATGATTCATGTTTACTATTTTTGGTGGAAGGCTTCATTCACAAAATCCTACTCCACTTACAATCATGGTCACCATAAGGGGGGCTGACTAGGGCTAAAGCTTGTGGATTCAAGATTAAGGCGGTCTGGCTTGGCGGGTGTATCGAAAGTGATTTAATTAAGAAAGTTGATTTTACTAAAGTTATTGAAAAAATTGCGAAGACAAAATCCAGAAAATATACCTTAAGATAACTTTTAATAAATTGAAAGTTTTTATAATGTAAATCCATTTAGTTTTTTATTTCATAAATATAAATAGTAATTATGTGGTGTCATTGAAACTGACCTAATTTATCCTAAATCAGGTAGACTATCATGTTGCCCATAACCTCAAAGCTTCAGGATGTTGAGAGTCTGCTCATATTCTTTCCAAAAACATTTCTATGTAGAGATGTTTTGCTATTTCACCAATTCTGACCGTCTGCAATTTTCTTTTGTTATTATGCTGCTGACAAAACGGACTCGAAATTTATCTACTGTTACAGATGTGGAGTAGAATGTTGAAAAATAGAAATGTTGTGCACGATTCTCACTCATGATGCAGCTCATGAGCAAATCCAAGTTTTCTCCATGGATAATTTTCCACTCTAAATTGCAGGAGCTCTGAAGACCACGATAGCAGAGTTGTTCAGCTAAAACTGATGCAATGATGGATATCTTCTTAAATAGATACGATCCAATCGCAAAAAGTCATCTCATCTAAACTCTTCTGCTTTACTGATAGGTGTTTGTACATACATACATACATACATACATACATACATACATACATACATACATACATACATACATACATACATACATACATACATCATATATATATAAACTTAATATATACTATATATATATATATATATTATAATATATATATATATACATATATATATAATATATATATATAATATACTACCTATATATATATATATATATTATATATATATATATATTAAATATATATATATATATATATATATATATATATATATATATATATATATATATTATATATATATATTATTACCATATATATATATAATTATATAATATATATATATTATATATATATATATACTACCTATATATATATATATAATATATAATATATATATATATTATGTTTCTTTATATATATATATATATATGATATATATCTTATATATATATATATATATATATATATATATATATATATATATATATATATATATATATATATATTATATATATATATTATATATATATATATAATATATATATATATATATATAATATACTATATATAGTATAATATATCCTCTGGTCCCCAAAGGAATACCAAATTCCACCAGAGTTGGGGTGAGTTTCTGAGGCAGATCCAATTTAATGACCGACATGCTCCGATAAACTGAGTTTTAAATTATGTAAGTCAAAAGTAGTTTGGAAAATAAATAAAGGGAATGTGTTGCAGATTACACAAGTGGAATACATGTAAGATTGAGCATAGCGGTTAAGTCTGGGGTTAGAAAGTTGGAAGGAGAAAGGATGAGAATGTGTAGAAAGATGTGTAATATCAACCCTTCTCAATGGAGGTGGTATGTGATTCAGTAGAGAAGTGAGAGCATTAACAGCTATAGAATAAGGAGATTAATGCAACAATTCGAAGGGGAGAAGGAGACTGGAGAGAGTTAGTGAGAACAGGAGAGTTGATAAGACGAAAAGCCCTAGACTCCACCTTTTCAAGGAGGAAAAGCCCTAGACTCGCCCTTTTCAAGGAGAGGAAAAGCCCTAGACTCAACCTTTTCAAGGAGAAGAAAGCCCTAGACTCCACCTTTTCAAGGAGAGGAAAAGCCCTAGACTCCACCTTTTCAAGGAGAGGAAAAGCCCTAGACTCCACCTTTTCAAGGAGAGATGTGTAGCCATTAGACTCCACCTTTTCAAGGAGAGGAAAAGCCCTAGACTCCACCTTTTCAAGGAGAGGAAAAGCCCTAGACTCCACCTTTTCAAGGAGAGGAAAAGCCCTAGACTCCACCTTTTCAAGAGAGAAGGCCCTAGACTTGACCGAGGCTAGGAAAAAAAGCATTACACTCCACCTTTTCAAGGGAGAGAAGAGCGAGAGGAAAAGCATTTTTCAAGGAGCGAGTAAAGCCCTAACTTTCACGCTTTTCAAGGAGAGGAAAAGCCCTTTGAAACAACATATTCCACCTTTTCAAGGAGGAAAAGCCCTAGACTCCACCTTTTCAAGAAGAGGAAAATCCCTAGACTCCACCTTTTCAAGAAGAGGAAAAGCCCTAGACTCACCCTTTTCAAGGAGAGGAAAAGCCCTAGACTCAACCTTTTTCAAAGGAAGGACGAAAGCCCTAGAAACTCCACCTTATTACGAGAGAGAGTGAAGAGCCCTAAAGAACACTCACCTATTCAAGGAGAGGAAAAGCCCTAGACTCCACCATTTCAAGGAGAGGAAAAGCCCTAGACTTCACCTTTTCAAGGAGAGGAAAAGTCCTAGACTCCACCTTTTCAAAGAGAAGAAAAGCCTAGACTCCACTTTAAGGAGAGGAAAAGCCCTAGACTCCACCTTTTCAAGGAGAGGAAAAGTCCTAGACTCCACCTTTTCAAGGAGAGGAAAAGCCATAGACTTCACCTTTTCAAGGAGAGGAAAAGCCCTAGACTCCACCTTTTCAAGGAGAGGAAAAGCCCTAGACTCACCCTTTTCAAGGAGAGGAAAAGCCCTAGACTCAACCTTTTCAAGGAGAAGAAAGCCCTAGACTCCACCTTTTCAAGGAGAGGAAAAGTATTAGACTCCACCTTTTCAAGGAGAGAAAAAGTCCTAGACCCCACCTTTTCAAGGAGGAAAAGCCCTAGACCACCTTTTCAAGGAAAGGAAATGCCCTAGACTTCACCTTTTCAAGGAGAAGAAAACCTCTAGACTCCACCTTTTCAAGGAGAGGAAAAGCCATAGACTCCACATTTTCAAGAAGAGCTGTTTGAGTGGAACCACCCCAGATGTGTGAGGCATTTTCCATACAGAGACGAATGACACCCCTATAAAGAGCAGGGAACTGGGGGTGCCGTGAAGAAATTCTAAAGGCACTTCAGAACACCTAACCTCCTAGAAGCTTGTTTAGAAAGAGACGAAATGTTTTCTTCCCAATTAAGGGCTCGAGAAAAAGCACCAACAATATTAAGGATAGACGAAGGTGTGAGTTGTGTGTTTGCGAAGATGTTATCGTTGTGTGGAAGATTATGTAGAGTGAAAAGATATAGAAACTGAGTTTTTGAAGCATTAAAAACAACCTTGTTCTCACTTCCCCAATTAGAAATTCAAGAAAAATCAGAGGTTAGTCGCCCAAGGCCGCTCTCCTTGGGTGACATAATTGTTGTTGGGAGAAACGTGTATTAAAATGATGGGAGTAATGAAGGCTGTAGTCGTCGGTAAAGGAGTAGATAGGTAATGAAGTAATTAAGTGAAAGTCGATATAATATAAATTAGAAAAAGAGTTGAATATAGAACTGAACCCTAAGGAACACCACAATTTATAGGTTTAAAGGATGAACGGTGACCATCTAATCAGCTGCTATAGAATGACCGGAAAGGAAATCAGAGAGAGAGAGAGAGAGAGAGAGGAGAGAGAGAGAGAGATAGAGAGAGAGAGAGAGAGAAAAAGAAAAAGGAACGAGAGAGAGAAGAGAGAGAGAGAGAGAGAGAGAGAGAGAAGAGAGAAGAGAGAGAGGAGAGAGAGAGAGAGAGAGAGAGAGAGAGAGAGAGAGAGAGAGAGAGAGAGAGAGAGAGAGAGAGAGAGAGAGAGAGAGAGAGAGAGAGAGAGAGAGAGAGAGAGAGAGAGAGAGAGAAGTTTAGAAATCAAAGCTTTGTCACAGACTATCGAAAGCTTTCGATATTTCAATCAGCCCAGCGAAAAACTCGCCGAAACGCCGAAGGGAAGAGGACCAAAAATCAAAAAGAAGAGTAAGAAGAAGATCACCAGAAGCGCGCTTCTTACGAAAGTCATCTGGAGATAAGAGATAAGATTAGAATAAATGAAGTATTTCCATATTTTCTTCTTAAGGATAGATTAAAAACTTTAGAAAGAAAAGAGTTAAAGCTACAAGAATATAGTTAGAGGGTTGAGAGTGGGGGGGGGGTCCCCTTTTTCGGCACAGGCTGAATGAACGCACGTCTCCATCAAGAATGGAGGGTCGAAGTTGAAAATCAGACGGAAAAGTTTACCTAGACGAGGTACAAGCTCGGAAGCACAAGTTTTGAGAACCACAGGAGGAATGCCATCAGGACTGTAAGCCTTCTTAGTGTTAACCTCAGAGAGAGAGAGAGAGAGAGAGAGAGAGAGAGAGAGAGAGAGAGAAGAGAGAGAGAGAGGAAGAGAGGAGAGAGAGAGAGAGGAGAGAGAGAGAGAGAGAGAGAGAGCAGAAATAAGGGGTATGAATAATTAAAGTGCTAGGCATGAGTTGAATGAGGCGGAGGAGGATTAGTAGCCCCAGAATCATCTAATGTGGAATTAGAAGCAAAGGATTGAGAGGAGAGTTCATCTTCAAAGGAAGGTAAAAAGGGAGTTGAGCCGTCGGAAGATATTACATTATGGATAGAGGAAGAATCAAAGCTAGAGTTTACATCTTTTGAGAAATAAAAGGAAGGATGTGAGGAAGAGTAACCGGCAAGATTATTGTATTTTCTACGGAGAAAAAAGATTTTAGTGTCTCGGAGAATAAATTTTGCATGATTTCGAGATGAAATAGAAGTTGCGTGAGTTTCTGGGCTTTGAAGAAGGCTAATATAAATATATTATATATATATATATATATACTATATAGTATACTATATATTATATATATATATATATATATATATATTATATATATATATTTATATATATATATATATACATATATATATATATATATATATATATATTATATAATATTTATATATATATATATATATATATCTATATCTATATATATATATATATCTATTAATATATATATATATATATAATATTATATATATATATATATATATATATATATATTATATATATATATATATATATAATATTATATATATAATATTATATATATAATATTAGGGTTGGCAAACGCACCGGTGCGGTGCGGTTGCGGTGTGCGGTGCGAGCTGTATGCCGGTGGCGGTGCGGTGCGCGGTGCGAGAATTTTTTCGCTCTTGGTGCGGTGCGGTGCGGTGCGGCGGTGCGTACTTTGGTGCGGTGCGGTGCGCGGTGCGAAGCTATTGGTGCGGGTGCCGGGGGCGTGGTGGCTGGGCGCGCTTTCAGAATTCAATTTTAAAATTCGTATATATATATAATATATATATATTATATATATATATTTATTATTTATATATTATATATATATATATATATATATATATATATATATATATATATAGGCCGAAATCACTTCGACAGTCATAGCAAGGGGGGATAATTAGAGCACTTTCCTCGTAGTTGGTTTATTTGTGATAGTTAGATAACAATACAAAGGATGATTTTCATTAAACAATGGATAAGTAATGGATGGGCATATATCAACGTTAGCACTATTATGAATTACACAGACTAACTAATAAGATAATGCACTAATTCCCTATCCTAAAGAGACCTGCCGCCTTTGCGTGTCATTTATATGGACCAGATGATCTTTGCCATCAAATCGCGTTACATCATTAACTTGTTTTATTGTTTTAGGCTTAACACTCCGTGGTTTCTGTATATAAGGTGCAGAGAGCAAAGCGATTAAAATTTGTCAATACATACGGTATGAAAGTATGAAGGATTCCACCAGAGATTGAAGGTGTATGCAATGAGACCGGCAAATAGCCTCTTACAGAGTTGCATACCCTCTAATGACAATGCATGCTCTTGTCTTACAAAGATTCCCTATCACTTTTCACCCTAGACTTTGGTAGATCCCGGAGTCAGGAAAAATGACTGCCTCACAAACATACGTGACGCGTGTGTTTGTGATAGTTTCACAGTCTTTTTCCCAAAACCGCCTTTCTGAGCTGATTAATAACTAACCTGCTGGAGAAAAGAGGGAGGAAAGACAGAAGCACTAATTAGAAAAAGGAGAAAGAAAACTTCATAAAAATATGGGCTCGTATACGACAGGTTATAAATTACACATGTAAATTCTTCGTCAGTAATACTTGGTTCCTCCGTATTTTTTTTCAACTTTCTAACTCTTTTTTGTCGTCTTCGTTTTTCTCGTTTTGAGCTTACTTTCAATGTCACACTCTCAAAGGCGAGATTAATGTTTCCATCAGTTATTTAAGAGAATTTTTAAGGATCCTTTCCGGTGACTTCGCATTAACCTTTTGTTTTCTTTCAAATGCATTCAGGATCCAGTAATTCACATTTGCAAGTCTTTCTTTGAAAAGCAATCATCAAAATGATATTCCTATCCTTTTTTCTCCTATGTATCATTATCTGTTCTATTTTGGAGGTTGTTTGGAAGCTTTGCTCTGATTGGTCAGTTGGCTGATGGGAGGACCAATCATAGGGTCCGTATGAGAACTGTTGTTGTTGTTGTTGTTGCCCCATAGAGGGCGCTTACTGGGTGACGGGCAAGGAGAGATTTTGGTTGAGTTTTGAAGGAACGTTTGTCCTTTTAAATAGCGAGAGTGTTGCCTTTTGATGGTCAATTATTTTCTTTTCTTCGTAGATGCTTACATTCTTAATATTTTTCTGATCATTTTAATATTACAAGAAAGATTTTAGACTACGAGAAATAGGTGTTTGAAAAAAGAAAAAGGAAAGGAGTCTTAATATTATCATGCGACATAAATTTGGATTATAAATTTATAATTTTTAAAATGTGCTTTTTGCTAGACAGTTTAGAATTTGCATTTCTCCCTACGCTATAGCGCTCGCGCGGTTTGCTTTTAGGTGTACATCGGGTATAATTGTAGCAAGTCTCGTTTAAGAGCTCTGTTGCTTTGACAAATGTTTATTTTAATAAATTTTTAATCATCTTTGATATAAACAAAAAAAAATATATAATTTTCTCTAAAATATAGAATAACTTACTGCATGTATTTGATTTAGGAAATGATATATAAAAAAAAATGTTTAGTTTCCTCTATATAAAAGTCAATATATTTTTAAAAACAATTGTATGCCATTCTAATCCCGTTTTCTATTCGTTCAGGGAGTTGTACCGAAAAGGTCTCTTTCCTGAACTTTTACATTTTGAAAAGGCAATAAAATGAATTAAATATTTTTAGGCAAAAATTTCCCCTTTATACAAAAAAATTTTTTTTTTTTTTTTTTTTTTTTTTTTTTTTTTAATAAGATCCCAATCATTCAACATAATAGTTATTTTTGATGATAATTTATTATTTTATTTTTAATGAATTTTTAAGACTCTCATGATGGACTGAGATTTAGTGAAAAACGGACAAGATATCACGAAAAAGAGATTCAAATTTTTGGAAACAATGGTAACTCTGTTTTCCAAATTCATGACTTTGGAATTTCAGTGTCCTTGTCTCCGCAATTTTCCTCTACTTTGTTCGAAAATATCCTGTTTACTTCGTATATCATAACGTAAGAAATATCGGCTTAAAATTTTGTTACAGACCGACTTTTCCAACATACGACTCGTCAGCCTTTGTCGGTCGAGCGGCCTCCATGGAAATTCCCACCGACATTCTTCCGTCATCATATATAAAAATAAAAAAAATTTTTCTTTTTAAACTTTCTTTTGATATTATGCTTAGCAACACGTCTTTAAATTAATTGAATTATGAACTAAATTGAAGTAATTTTCATTTTAAATTTATTGTTTACTTATTTTGATCTGTATTAAATAATATTTTGGGTGTTTTGATTTTATTTTAATCTAGCGATCGGAGGCAACTCAACGGTGGGGAGTCATTGGTTATTTGAAATTTTTAGCTACAAGAAATCTTTTCAGGAATATCCTATAATAATTTTCACATATAAAGAAATGTATAATTTTCATGCAACAATAGACAATAGAAATATAAGATAAAACACCTTACCAATTTTTGGAAACCTTTAATTGACAATTTTCCGATTTCGGCTTTATTTTTAATATAGCATTTGTACCATTCGTAATGTTTTTAACTCGATCATTTTTATTGGAATTTTGGTTGTTATTTTTAAAGCAAGATGGCGCAGGCTAAGCCATTTACAATAGATTTACGGGTGTCTTTTCATAGTATCACAATTTATTCCTACATAGGAATCACAATTTTTTTTC
>JABUQX010013404.1:35000-40000 GCA_015478945.1 Trachelipus rathkii
TATATATATATATATAAATATATATATATATATATATATATATATTATATATATATATATTATATATATATTATATATATATAGTATATATATATAGTATATATATATATATATATATATATATATATATATATATGCTGTTTATTTAGTTGAAAATATATAGATATATATATTTATTTATATATATATTATGATATATATATATATATATACTATATATATTATATTATATATATATATATATATTATACTAATAGTATATATATATTTATATATATATATATATTATATATATAATATATATAATGGAATAATATATTTGTAGAAAGTAAATAAGAATAGTGAAAAAAATATCGAATTCTTCTTTGTTATTCCTTCTAAATTCCCTAAACAACACTACCAAATTGTAAAGTCAAACAGTGACTATAGTAAGAGGTGTCGGAATGGCAGGTGTGCGGTGCGTGGTGCACGACTTCTGGTGCGGTGCGGTGCTTGCCAATCAAACTATTAGAACCACTTGTGTATTATAGTAGGTGCGTTGTGTTCGGTGCGAGGTGCGAGATTAACCAGCTCTAAAGTAATACTAAAACCTTGGTAGCGCGCACGATAGCGGCGAGTAAGCTGCGCCATAAAGCATGACTACAGCTGGGTGGCGGTCGTGTTGCTGGTGCCGGGTGCTCTGGCTAAACATAATTTCGTGCCCTTCCTTGCATCAACCACTAATAATTTTCCTATTTATTGGTACTCCCCAATATTAACACGTTTAATATTAAATAAAAATTACCTTATTATTACTCACAACTAAAAAAATAGACGACGAAACACATGATATTCTATTATAAAATTTGGTAGTTGTCGTAGATGGATTATAACAAAATAGCTCCACTAAGGGGTATAATAAAAATGCATAACACGTTATAAATCTTATCAAAAAATGAGCGAATTAAATAAAAGTCAAAATCAGGAGATAAAAGAAGTAATGAATTTGTATATGTAACCAGGAAAAAGGACTCACACACCTCCCACCCCCGAATACTGAAAAAAAAGGAGATAAAAGAAGCATGAACAAATAAAATCACGAATCTCAGAGCCAATGACCGACCGAATCGTCTAAACTTATTCGATATTAAAAAAAGTCTATAAAATTATTCTATATTAAAATAAAATAGGATTATCTTACTTGTTTTAGTTACTTGTTTGTTAAAGGCAAATAAATTTAGGTCAAAATGTCAATAAAGGCCGTAGATGTATTTCATAGTTCAAATTAATAATTTAGAAGAACGAAAATTGTTTTGTTTTGAAAAGTTTTTTGATATCTTTGGTCGCAAGACGACCCTCTCTCTCTCTCCCGACACCCCAGATATCTATTCTTTTCTTTTCTTTTATATTTCTTTTGATCAATCATCTTTTTAAATAATAAAAAGTCCCTCACCAAATTACGCAGAGGATTTTTTTTTTGCAAGAGATGTTATTAGAGTAAATAAATTTATTAGAACATCAACTTAAATATACGTTATTAGAAATTAAATATAATTTTGAGATATTGAATATATATATAGTATATATATATAATAATATATATATATTATAACTCTATATATATATATATATTTGTAATACTACTATTATATATATATATATTTATATATATATATATATATATATATATATATATAATATATATTATATTATATAATAATAATAATAATAATAATAATAATAATAATAATAATAATAATAATAATAATAATAATAATAATAATAATAATAATAATAATAATAACAATAATAATAAGTGGCAGGAAGAAGGAATGCATTAGAATAAATAAATGAAGTCAAGGCCCGAGGCAGTGAGAACGTTACTTGATGTTGTTTTGTGGGTTCTAAAATAGTATTGAAATTCTTTTTGGCGCGCGACCAATTTTTTAACTTTGGTTCTTGAGTACAAAATTGACTTCAGCAAAATTGTTTGTAAAATGAGCTTTTAAATATATTTATTTGGAATGCAACAAAATATAAGTTCAAGCCACTTTTTTTAACTCGTTATTATTCTTCTATATTCATATTCATGGGTCGCATTTTAGTTAAATGTTCTTCTAAATATAAAACAGCGCAAATTTTAAGGCGGAAAAATGAAAATAATAATTTAAGAAAGAAAAAAATACTGTTAGTGACAGATAATTATATGAAACCTGGCAAGGCAATAAACATAAAATAAAAAGACCAATTGAGTGCCACTTAAAAATGCCGAGATTTCGAACATAATATTTCCCACTGCTAATTAATGTCCGTATTAGAGGAATTAGAAAAAGGACAAAGATTTTCTATTCTTGAAAAGAATATTAAAAAGAATAGGAAACTGCGATATTTATGAATGAAGATTCCATAAATATTTTATTGATGTCGCGAATATCCTCATTTGCATATGTGGACTATTTGCAAATTTTAAAGATATCAGCATCAACATATGGTCTATGTATGGCAAGGCTCAAAAAAAGATCAAAAAGGTTTACATCTGCGTATGTATATATATTTTTTCCTTTATCCTCTCTACGTATCCCACAGATTGAGGATGGGGTGCGCAACATGCACTGGAAATAAAGTAGTTCTACTGAAGTAGAAAAACATAATACCTTATGTGCGAGTCCGCCGCAGCCAAAATCCACCATAGAAATTCACAACACCTCGACAGATCCCCACTGTGGCATCTTGTCAATGTCAAGATTCATGCAATGGAACAGGCCCACAACCATGCCCCATCACCACTATTACGCCACACTCTTCTTGCATAAACCAAAATCTTTTTCTTTTCCTTCAGACACTCTTTTACTGAGTCATTCCACTTTTTCTTTGGTCTTCCAGTTGGTCGATTCCCAAAACACTCAAATTCTCACATTCTAAACCCACTTAACCAACCAACTACTATCCATCCTTTCCATATGATCAAGCCATCTCATAACACCCTCACTAAAACTCTCATTCACTCCTTTTAAAACACTATACAGCTCCCTAACGCGTATTATTCCTCATTTTATCAATTCTTCTCACACCTAAGACGCCTCCAAGATTATCCATCTGAGCAGACAATCCATTAGATCTACGCCTCTTATTACACACAATAGTTTCGCTCCTATACATTAACACCTGTAACAACATACCCCGTGTACAACCATAGCGCGCACTCGAGATTTATTCCCTTTGCAATCACCAAATATTTACCACTCACAACTTTCCTAATACATTCTACAGCATCCGTTCTCTTTTCATCTAACATTTAGCCTAAATATTTAAACTCAAATACTTGTTTTCGTTGCTTACCATCCAATATGATTTCACACTGCGGACTCGCCTCACCCACCACCTTAACCTTACTCTTATCTACATTTACTTTTAAAACCCTTCTTTTACATACCCTGCCGAACCCTTCTAACAATCCTATCAAATTTTCCTCTGATTCACTACATAAAACCAAATCATCTGCGTAAAATAAGCAGGGCACCTTCCACTCTCTTCAATTCTCCATCAGTCCAACACACTCCCCTGCCCCCCCTTAACTTTTATTCTTTCCTCAATCCTTTCATATAGAAATTAAATAGTGATGGAGACATAACATATCCCTGCCTACTCCGCTATTAATATTAAAAACATTCATTCTCCCTTCCATTTATTCCTACACATGCTCACTATACATACTTTTGATTTCATTCAGAAGCTTACCACGAACACCATATATCACTAACACCTCTCACAAAACTTCCCTATTAATCCTGTCATACACCTGTTGCAAGTCCATTAAACCTAAATACAATTTATTCTTCTTCTCTCTCCCATTACCCTCAATGTACAAATTTGATCTTCACATTCTAAACCACTTCTAAATGCACCTTATTCTCCACCAATCAGTCCCTCAGCGACTCCACGCACTCTTTAAACCAAGATACCAGTATATATCTTCCCCACATCACTCAATAAACTAATTCCCCTATAGTGTCTACAGTTTTCCCTATCACCCTTATACTTACACATGGTACTTACTATCACTACTCTACTCCAGTAATTTGGAACTATACCCTCCACAAACCAGTTAATCACAAACTCACCTCTATTCTTGATCATTTCACCAGAAATTTTATCTATACCTGCTGATTTACCATACTTCAACTTTCTTACACTATATATTACCTCCTCCCTACTATAACCTCATCACCAAAATACCTATTTCTTCTTACACCATCAAACCCACACACATTAACTACACCTCTTCTTCATCAATGCCAATGTTATGCAGATTTTTGAAGTGCTCTCGCCGCACTAACCTCATGTCTATTTCGTCAGTCACGAAAGGACCATCCATGAAGATTCTCCTTCCTATCTTCTTTTATTAACCTTCCGCACTTCCCTGTAGAATCCCTTACTATCATTCTTAACCTTTTGTACTTCAATACAGAACAGCTTCTTATTCCCTTGTAAGTGTCCATAAATCCTCTTTTCAAATTGTTCATCTATATCTTTTGTTTTCTCCAACGTGTGCACATTTTAGCCTTACTCTTTTCCTCCTTATAAATTTCCATTCATATTTCTTTCCAAACCACATCACTGGCTTTTAGCACATTTAACCACGCCTCTATTTTACTTTTAACCGCTTGCATCACCTCGATATTTTACCATTCACTATTGACATTCTTACTTCCTACTTTAGCACACCCGCATATTTCTCTTGCACTACTTCTAACAAACGCCTCCTTTATTTTCGTCCAGATTTGCTCAGTTTCATTTTGTTTACATTCAACTGATCATTTGTAAAGGCACGCGCAGATATTTCCTTAAAATCTTTTCATTTAACTTCTCAATCCTAATGTTCTCTACTTCATTTTTTTATTCCTTCCTCTCCATCCATGCCCCCACGAACTTAGTTTTACATAAAATAACATAATGACTTGATATTTCTATTCCCAACCTTTTCACTGATTTAACATCATTACATCCTTTAACATCTTCCT
>JABUQX010013404.1:55000-57500 GCA_015478945.1 Trachelipus rathkii
TAATAATAATAATAATAATAATAATAATAATAATAATATAATAATAATAATACCCTGTACAAATTTTATTTATCCCCAGGTTTAGCTAGCTTCTAGAGTATTAAAGCTACCGGTTCGAGTTTGAAAATATTGTTTCATATTTATAGTTCTCGAAAGTATAGAGTCGAAGTCATTTTATCAGGATATTTGTTCACATATTTCAGTTTTCTTTATTATTTTTTATGCATAATTATAACTGAGTAAATGACAAATCAATTACTGAATTTTTTTATATATATTATTTTTTATGCATAATCATAACTGAGTAAATGACAAATCAATTACTGAATTTTTTTAAGAAAGTAGAAAGTTCCGGTAAATACCGGCCGGAACAGAAAGTTCTAAAAAATCGAGGTTTCGGCTGGAAGTTTTGGCCGGAACCTGGTTCCGGTAAGGAAATCCAAGTCATTTCGACCATTGACTTGAAAATTTCCATAACATCGTTATATTTTGACGTTTGAGACATCAAATTATGGGGTTTGAAGGTCTACGAGACCGTTTTCGACGGTTTCGGATCTCTAAACCGTCAGGAAATCCGAGTCATGTCGGAAGTTGACTTGTCAAACCCCCAAATTTCGTTAGATTTTGAAGTTTGAGAAGTCAAATTAGGGGCTTCTAAGGTCGGTGAGAATGTCTATAAGGTCTGGCAGACTGGCTTCTGAGTTTTTGAATTTGAACTTAGTGGGTTACACCCCTATTAAGGGGTTTTAAAATTCCTGGGTATAGCTAGATGAAAAATAAGCAATCGATATGCTTCTGAGTCAGGGAATTTTTGCTTCAAACGCTTCGCCGACATCAGAAACGGGTTTCCCGACCTTAGAAACCATTACTTTGGCTCCACTACGCCGAAAAACAGAATGTTGCAAATGTTTTTTGTAACATTTGCAAAGTAATTAAGCACATCCTTGTAAGTAATTAAGTACATACTTGTACATAATTAAGTACATCATTGTAAGTAATTAAGTATACCAACAAAACAGGAGCCACTCATGTACGTAAATAAGTGCACACGTATACGTAAATAAACGCGTACATAGCTGTAGCCAATCAGTACATAAATAAGTGCATACGTGTACGTATAAAACGTGTGCATGCTAATCTGCATAAACACTCTATTACTACTGTCCATAACAAGTCTATAACCAATGTAAGAAATGAGATTAAATGGTTGCATGAACGAAGAGAATAAAATCGATAGAAAATATGGTGCAATTGTAAATCTTCAAAATGTGTTTTAGATTGGCTGAAAGCCTGAAAGGAAAAAGGCTCACCATGAGTAATATATTGGAAAAATAACTTTGTTGCCGTGATCGACCAAAATATTGTAGGCTGAATGACACTTGTTAAACATCTAGTATTTAGAATCATTTATATTTTTAAAAGTAATATCCACGTCGACAAATTTTCCTTATATTCAAACATTTTAACAGTTTTAATTGTAATTTTCAGGCCATATTATTATTAGATTTACGTGTATGACCTTTTTAACACACCTTGACCTCCAAACCTCCATAGTCTAACATTTCCACCTTTACACTTTCAGCGAGTCACTACAGCAAACTCTCTTTTTTATTATAATTTGTTTTCGTGATAACTGAAAGAAGCATAACTTCCCCGTCTTTTAATTTTAATTAATATTTAATTTTTCTCCTATTTACAGAAAGACAGTTGCTTTGCAAGAGTAGCTTTCACGCCAAAACTTGAATTTAGAATATTCTGATTTCATGATGAACAATAAACCCTTTATTATTATTATTATTATTATTATTATTATTATTATTATTATTATTATTATTATTATTATTATTATTATTATTATTATTATTATTATTATTATTATTATTATTATTATTATTATTATTCTATTTGAAGCCATAATTAATACTAAACCATTTATTATTTTATTATTGTTCTGTTTGGAGCCATGATGAACAACAAACCCCTTATTATTATTATTATTATTATTATTATTATTATTATTATTATTATTATTATTATTATTATTATTATTATTATTATTATATGAATTAATTAGAAAATCCTATGATGGGACAACTTAATCATGATATGCCTGTACTCGGAAAAGACTACAATATTTGTAGGAACCTCTAAGTCATTAGGAAGATCATCAAATAATGATTATGACACAACACAATCATTGAGAAGCCTCATTAAAAACTAAACTTGAAAGTAAATGCTGAAAATAAATAAATAAATAAACTCGACAATAAATGATGCATATTTATATGTAAACAAACTTTAAAGAATTATAGTTAAAAAAAAAAGGAAATTAAATATTTTAAGAACTCTTAATGTGCCTACTAAAAAATTTTCATTTTTCCAAACTGCCTCACAAAATCACTGAAGATAAAGCGATCTATCTGTCAAATTTACATCGATTTAAACATAATTATCGATTCAGTCAAATAGACAGTATTTTTCCTTTCTTATTCATCGTGTA
>JABUQX010013404.1:62500-65069 GCA_015478945.1 Trachelipus rathkii
TTGAAACCAACCATAACATTGCTTAACATACTATCTTATCCCATATTACTTATTAATTATTTCGCTGCTTCCCTTACTTCTCTCTCCTTTAAAAACCTACTGACTTTATATAAGCTGTTTATACTCCATGTTCGTTTCAATCAAGAACATTTATATTTTGTTTACATTCTCAAAAAATAAATAATCATTATTTTTTCTTGTTATTTTCTTAATAAAATTCTTATTTTATTGTCCTTAATGTAGTAAAGCAGTTTTACACAAAAGGGCATAAATGAAAAAGTCTATAACTATTGCCCTAAAATTTTTATTTTAATCTCCGTATAATATTATATATAATAATAATAACAACAATAACAATATATATATATATATATGCTACCATATATATATATATATAATAACATATATATATATATATATATATATAACAACAATAATAATACACTTTCATATACTATATATATATATATATATATATATATATATACCTTATAGATATATATATATATATAAAACACTATATATATATATATATATATATATATATATATATATATATATATATATATATATATATATATATATATATATAGATATATCATATATTCGTGTTATATAAATAATCAGGAACTCTATACTCGTGCTCAGCATGAGTTAACATTATAAAAACGATCGATCTTCTACAAATTTCATAATGTTAGGATAAAATTCAAACAAAACAAAGAAAATATTACATAATAAATTTAAATATTATGTGTAAAAGTGAAAAAAAAAGTGTAGGAATCATCGCGATTAAATAATGCTATCTTTTATCCCATATTACTTATTAATTATTTCGCTGCTTCCCTTACTTCTCTCTCCTTTAAACTATGACTTTAATAAGCTGTATACTCCATGTTCGTTTCAATCAAGAACATTTATATTTTGTTTACATTCTCAAAAAAATAAATAATCATTATTTTTTCTTGTTGTTTTCTTAATAAAATTCTTATTTTATTGTCCTTAATGTAGTAAAGCAGTTTTACACAAAAGGGCATAAATGAAAAAGTCTATAACTATTGCCCTAAAATTTTTATTTTAATCTCCGTATAATATATATATATATATATATATATATATATATATATATATATATATATATATATATATATATATATATATATATATATATATATATATATAAATATATATATATATATATATATATATATATATATATATATATATATATATATATATATATATATATAAATAATCAGAGGGGACTCCTATACTCGTACTGATCGTGCTTAGCATGAGTTAACATTATAGAAACGATCGATCTTCTACAAATTTCATAATGTTATGATAAACTTATTTTTGGGAAAACAAAAGAAAATATTACATAATAAATATAAAATATTATGTAAAATTGAAAAAAAAGTGTAAGAATCATCGCGATTAAATAATGCTATTTTTCAATCAATTAAAAAAGGTGGCTTGTCTTGCTCAAATGAAATAGCGGAGATTGCGTGTGTGTGTGAATTTAGCCAATAAAATTGTTTATATTATTATCTCTGGCATCTTTTTGAAACATTTTGATTTTACCATAGGAAGAAAGCTTAAATTCTCTTTTTGTATAAATACGTTTATTGTATATATATATATATATATATATATATATATATATATATATATATATATATATATATATATATATATATATATATATATATATATATATATATATATTTATATATATACTCATATATTGTTATATATATATATATATATATATATATATATATATATATATATATATATATATTATATATATATATATATATATATATATATATATATATATATATATATATATATATATATATATATATATATATATATATATATATATATATATAGTAGTGACGGAACGTCCGGACCGTCTCCACCCTTTTCGATATGAAGGAATAGAGATATCGGTCTGAAACTTGGAATATAAGCTATGTATGGGATAAGCTCGAAACAGGGTAAATTTCAAGTCTGTAGGATGTATATAGAGGGGTGTCACCCCCGAGAGCGTAGCCGCTACGCCCGCGTTTATGCCCTTTTGGCTTTCCAAACCCGAGATTGAGTTAAGCCTAACGAGAGTTAGGCTCGAGCGTGATGACGTAATCTCGTCGCAGACGAGATTACGTCAGCGCGTGAGCGCGCGCGTGCGCATACACATACATATTATTATTATTATTATTATTATTATTATTATTATTATTATTATTATTATTATTATTATTATTATTATTATTACGTCGAAGATTCGATTCTCGAAGAGAATCGAATCTGAATCAACGATCCTGTAAAGGGATGGTTTTTACGCACTCTGACTTTACCTTCCTCCGTGGTTGCTTCTTCGCATCCGGTTCAGACTCCGACTTTGATTGCCAGCCAGCCTCCGAGAACTTATCGTATCGTGTTAAAATTTGGAGGATGGTTAGATGGTAACATAACCTCGGTGTATACGAAGTAACACCCCCATGGGTTCCCCCCGAAGGGGGGACCCCACCCCCCTTCAAAAATTAAATTGATCGTA
>JABUQX010013405.1:0-10000 GCA_015478945.1 Trachelipus rathkii
CAGGTTATCGGGTCATATGGCAGTGTAGCATCGGCTTTTAGTGTCGTAACTGGGCACCGATCAGTCGCAACGACCATCCTAGGTTATGGGTTTCAATGTACGGTTTTTTAAAGTCTATCGTTAGGAGAAAGAGTGTTAGGTTGGCAGCACAGATTTAAACTATATGATAATATAATATACTAGTACTATATATATAGTATAGTTTATGAAATTATAGTATTATAATATATTTAGTTGAGAAATGATAATAATGATAATAATATATAATATAATATATTAATAATATATATATATATAATATATATTATAATATATATCATATATATATATACTACTATATATATAGTATGTAAATATATATACGGTATATTTATATATTATATATATATAAACATGTTGGACCGAGTTCCAGGAGACGAAAAATAAATGAAAAATGTACCGTAATTTCAATGATGTGAGGTTAAATACTTAAAGTTTTAATGGATTTCAAAATGTATTCATTAAAATTAACTAAAATTTTTAAAAAAAAATTTGATTATATATTTTTTTGTGCTCACACCGTCATGAGTCTTATCAATAATAAGAGTATAGCTTAAGATCATCCATAAACCAGAGTTGGCACAAAAATTTGATGAATTATGTAAATACATTTATTTTGATTGAATCTTATAGTTTTGAAAAATTTGATATCTTTTTAATTTATTTTTTGATCCGTGGTGGGGCCTTCGGCCCCCCCCCCTCTAAATCATCCCCCACGTCCCCGCAGAGCGGGGGGTTAAAAATAAAATACCCAAATTATATCATCAATAAATACAGAATAAAATAAAAACTTAGAAAAAAAAAATCATTTGGTTAATTAATAATAATTAATATAATAATAAATAGATAATAATAATAATAATAAAATAAATAATCAATATCATTTTTAATTTTCTTTAAAAATAAAAATGAAAATAACGCTAATAATAGAAATTGCACAATAAAGAAAAAATCGAAATTCGTTGTTTTTCCTATCGAAAATTTATAATAATACTATATATAATATACTATATAATATATATTATATATATTATATAATATATGATATCTATATTATATATATATATAGATATATTTATATAATATATAACCTATATTAGATATATCATAAGTAGAGTATATATTACTATATAAACTTATGATATAGTATAATATATGAAGTCGAAAGTTTTGTGCGTACGTTGTGTTTTCAAGCCGACGCGCTGACTTGATTCGCAATGGCACCAGAAGTCATGCGACTGCTCGGAGAGAAGCGAGTCGTCCTTTGGGAACACAGATGTACGCATGAACATAAGATCAAATACTGGAGTTTATATATATTATATTATATATGATATATAGCATATATATACTATAGATAGTATGATCTAATATCAATGACCGATACATATAACTGGTCCAGAAGTATAACCGCATATCATCAATACTAAAAACGATAAATCGCGTGGTTACTTTCGTGATATAGCAGTTCTACAGCGTAACGTTGCAATTAATCCATACTACTAAGCGTGCGTTATGTCGCAGTTAGCGAAGTATATGGTTACAAGTATGCTCTATTGGACTATGAGACCGAGGAAAATAGGTGAAAGGAGTCAACTGATCTACTCGTGGGCGTTCGAAGGAGGAATGACATCTGAGAAAACGGTTGAGCTGAAAGAAGTGTCCTTTATATCGCAATACTATGTTTTAATCTCTAGAAAGGAGAAAGTCTATCCATTAGGGTATACGGAAGATGTACAGCAGGTAACTACTTTAAAATGGAAAGAACGAACGACCAGTTACAAGATCACTCATTGGAGAGATATTTTAAGACCATTGTAGATAATTAATGATTATAACACTAATCTGGTCATAGTGCCATACGGCTGATTGGAAGCTGCATTATGGAGAATGGTAACCACACAATTAATTAACCACTCATCTCTTCCGGAGGCATATGCGATTTACTGAAATCTATCTGCAAAGTGAATAAGTAATGACACGGGAGATACCATTGCTTAGGTGCACAAGCCTTCGTCGGACGCGTAGTTCCGAAGTGAAAGGCACGAAGATCGCGATGAATCAAAGGAATGTTTCATAACGAATTCCTCATTCCCTGGTGCACGGGGCTGAAGACCTGCTTCTACATTCTACCGATCGAATGGAATACAGGGTGCGGCTGCATTTCTACTACGAATTATTATCCGAGCGCCTACATCGACAACAGCCACCATACCTCGCCATATTATGCAAATGAACGGCGTCGTCATCGAGTAAAATATATAGTATTATTATAGAAGATCATTAAGGTATATAATGACGATTAATATATTATATCATATGAAAAAGTATATAATAACATATTATATAAAATATATAACATATATAAGCTTAATCAGTAGTAGGAGTATCACTTTTAGCGTGTCGTGTCAAAAGATTATGTTCAACGGCTACAGCGTATAAGGTTAAAATTAGGTAAAACTGTTCTAACTATCAACGAAAGGCCGCGAATGACAAGTTTTTCAGTGAGATGTTGATATAAAATTTTTGCTTTTTGTCTTGAGTCATATTTAGTTGATTGACACGAAATCACTGATATTGCGGCGATAGTTTGCGATAAAATCTACTGAGCGAAAGAACGTCGAGCGTTTATTCGAAGCAATGTGACAGTCGAATTTGAGCGCTCTGATTTTAGGCGCTAATTTAATCCGTTAAGTTGCCCCTTAAGTGCTAACAAGTAATGCAGATAGAAAATATTTATTACGACTTACTTATGTTGTTTTGGCCCAATTGTATGTTAGTTTAATATCAAAAGTCTTTTAAAATTTGTAACCATTCGTTACTAAAAAATGCGGCTCCCTTTTTGATTAGTACAGTACAATGAACCGTAATCTATTTCGTCTCTAAAGCACTCTATTATGTAATCATCCGAGTTTCCTCCCATTCACTTAAACTTTACGGGAGGCGGGAGACTAAGGTAGCTATCTCAGGACCAAGACCTTCTGAGATTACTGCAACTTGAGTTTTGTATTAAATTTCCAGCGATATAACAATGATTTGATTCTATATTGATGATCAATATATACGAATCATATAGGTCCGATAATGTCCAAACATTAAAAATCCACTTCCAGAATTAGTACAAATTATTTATTACAAATAGAACAAGCGAGTGGACAGTTTTGTACTAGTCGAAAACTGGATGACTAATTTTGAACATCAATAATCGCTACCCATGCCAAGCGTTGATGCGTTTAGTTATTGTTATCGCCTCGGACAATGAGATTGAGAGTAATTGCTCGAAGAGATAGAGCGGAAGTCCCTGATAGCACGACTGGGCCACAACTCTAGCAAACTGAACCCAAAAATAGACGGAGTACTGGGCCCAAAACTAAGCACTGAAGTCCCCAAACTAAAGCGCTGCTGTAGTAAAAACGAGGTGTGTAGACAAGAAGAATTATACTACTTTAAACCTCCAAAATATATGGTGAACACGATATTAGCATATCACTCGAAAAGTATAAAATTATTTGAGATGAATTAAGATCAATTAATTATTACATCGGGCCTACCTAAGGAGCAGATGTTTGGTTCTAATAAGGCGCTGATGATATTTGGCATCCGCCAGGCTGGCAAGCATCCGTTGCTGACCTCAACGATGTGAATAGAGTTGAGTCACATACGATTGACACATGTGAAAATACTTAATGGAGTAATACACCCATAGACTAAAAAACGGAAAACGTTATTAAGATTACTTGATACGAGTGATATAACCTCTTGCCAGCAAAAATCAGTGTGGACTTAAAGATATTTAGTAGTGATCGAATGAGAAGCACACTTGGACAACAATAATATATTCAAGTATAGGCTCCTGCGAAAGTGGTCTAAGCCTACAGTTCATTAAGCCATAAAAATTGATAATTAAGGTAGAACAAGGGAAATAAAAATCATGTTCAACTAATTTGATTGGTGCAACAATTATAAACGTATATATGAGTATAATTTCATATGATATAATATTATTAATATAAATTATTCATCAGTATAATATATAATAATGATAATAACTATATGGTGTATAGTATATATATTATTATATATATATATCAGAATATAGCACAAATCCTAATTATTACATAACTAATAATTTCGTTTTACCAACCTAGGATCAGCTTACTTGGTCAGTTTTATAAAATAATATGAATAGAAAGCGCTGAAGACTTTATGAAGGGAGATTGTACATCTACCAGACTAAGAGAGAGTTACTGAGATTGATGCGGCCGTTTACTTGTGATGGATTCTATAAGATTACACCTTAGATATAACAAGAAAAAAACATACCACGTTTGAGAACACGTGGTATTTGGACACACTCTACCAATGAGCAAATCGTACTTTCTATGTTACATTATTATTCATTTATTCGCAACTTCTAATTATGTCATCAATTCAGTATATGATGCACTATATTGTCACTATCTATTATTACATCTATTATTTCGATTGATCTTATTAGTTATAAAGCCGCTACAATATTAGCTTATATCGCGGATCTGAGACCTTATCCGAAGTGCCCCGCCAGGTCGATTGGGCATCGCGGCAAGCATATTATTAGAAGTGGTCATTAGTAGAGGCGTCGTAATAGCTAATACTGTATATATGAGATTACTACTGCAGTAAGATTGGGTTAGTTACCTGTTGTTCTCGTAATAGGCTGTATGAGCTCGTATATAGTAATGTAATGACTCGTGACGAACTACGGCTTAGATTCCTTACACGCTCTATCCTTACCGGACCGTAGTTTTTGATTTTGACGGCACGATTGCAGATACTCCTCAACTACATCAGATAAGAAAGGAATGCGTTTGAGAGACGTGCCATCGTAGAGAATATAGTAATGAATGCGCGGAGTCTGAAGAGAGAGACTTCTGAGATATTATTAGTCTATGGTAGTGAAGCACGCGTATTGGATTAGTGAGTCATCGACAGTCGCACCGCTAGCGCGCCACGCAGATTCTAAGTGGTCGAGATTGTGAACATAATCCTGAGGCATATGCGGCGATATAGTAGGAAGTAGCCTAAACGTGACCGTCGTATGATAGTGTCTTATCACGTTATATATAGCGGCTTTATTAGCTGATTGTGATGATGGCCGCTCTTCCGAATCCTAGACATAACAATTCCCACACCAATGTAGATCTTTTGCTGCGCAATTATGGGATCCGCGATGCGTTTGATTTCATATCATCTACTTCCAAACGAACATGCAAAGCCACTAAACTGGAAGAGTCAAAAACATCTCTCGCTGCGAGGTAATTGGATATGATATGATAATGTTTTGATATATATCAGCCTGGATCGTCCTGCATAGTGCCACTGTCGTAGACTAGGTTAAGACAGTATATCACGACCGAGGATAGATTGCGATGGAGCGACTGATATGTAAGTATATATATTACGCTATTATATATATATATTATTATATATTATATATAGATACTTATATATATTTCGAGTTTTGGCCACAATCTATTAATAGAATGTGTACCGTGAGGGTAACGGGAACTGGGACCCAACAATGCACCCACCCAACCAACCTCTTCCCCAAAACTTAGGGCTTAATGAGAGAGCATGTTCGAAGTGAATGAAAAGAATCGATGGTCATCAAGTTCCAATATTTCAAGATTTTCTAACCCTTCGAAAACATCAATTTTCCTCTGAAGTATTTTTAATTTTCATCCTATATTTAGCTCATTATTGGTAAATACTCTCGAACTAGAAACATAAGTTGGAGGACAGGCCAGTTTTCCTTGCAAGTTTTTACTCAAGCGTGGGTAAACATTTTGATTAACTTTCACCAATTTGATCTTGGTCATCATTTGAATTAATCGTTTTCTTGTGATTAGTTTCAATCATTTGCACTATACATCTTTTATAATGCTGTTTCTTCATCACTACTGGCCTACGAAATTCTTCCAGAAAATGAATCTGTTATGTTTACTTGTAGACAGTGTTGGTTCTGTAGATTTTCGTTTTTTCCCTTTAATGGTTGGCGAACGAATTAATAGACGTTCGGATTGAAGTTTTCAACTCAACACAAAGTAACGATTTAACATGTTTAATATTGTTACAAAAACTTTGCCTTTATAACGGGGATCTAAGTAAGCTGCAATAGTATGAAGGTCATTAATTTCCCACAGAGCCAAAGCGTTTTTTATACTCAGCATTATTGCATTTTCATTCTTTTTAAACCGTCCATCCATTTCATTTGAAGATGGTTCAAAATGCTCCTAGCGTTGGAGATTAATAAGGGATTAAGGTATTACATCGGAACCAGAAGCTGTAGAGGCGCTGATTTTTTTGATAGTTCTTCAAATGGTTTCAATAGATTAATAAAGTGTGATATGATGTCATTTTCCTCCATTAATAAGAATGTTAACTTTGAATCCAAACTGGCGTACGAAACAAGAGGTTCTTTGAGCAATACTCTTTCCATCTTATGAAGTGTACTATTCCAAGCGAGTTGGAATGTCCTTTGATAACATTTAAGATATTGGAATATACAAGCCGTTTTCGTTTTGCAGTTACATTTTGCATTTTCCCTTTTTCAGATTCATCCTAAGTATTTTTTATTAATAAAATTATTTATCAAAATCTCGACAATAAACATGCGCGCAACATCCGTCGGGCCAGCGGTGGATGCGATTGCGATCCTTTAATACTGTGACGAAGCTCACGGATGCGGGTGTGCGGATACGGATGTACCTGCATCACTAATATTATAAATGTTATAGAATATAATATATTATAATATATATTATATATATATATATATATAGATAATATATCTATATTATTATCCCATATCTCAAAAACTACAATAGTCTACAGGGAAAAGGAATCCATTGTTGAATCCTGGTAAAATTTTATCGAGGGAAACTGTAAAACAAAAAAAAAAAAATAATAAAATAAATATCAAAAACTACAATAGCTACAGGAAAAGGAATACATTTTTGGAATCGGCGTAAAAATTAATAAATAAACTAACAAATTTGCTTTTTTTGGGGGGGAGCTTGAGCCGGCGGGGGGGACATAGTGTATAATATATATATATACTATATATATAGTATATATATATATTTATAATAATATATATATATTTATTTGTGAAAAATATTACACGCAAATGTAGGGGGCTCCGAGCCGACGGGGAACACGAGGGGGACGTTTTCCATTACCCCGTAGGGGAGGGGCGGAGACCCCGCGACACCCAAATACCAAAGAGCGGGGGTTGTGGAGACCCTCCCCGAGGGGGGAAATAGTCCTACCCGAACGTTCCCCGGAAGGTAGAAGACCCGGGCCTGCAATCGGTGCGGTATCCCCTTGGGGTATTCTTAGTTAAAAAAAACAAAAACAAAATTTAATACAAAGTCTAGTTAAAAAAAACGAGTAACGTATAAAAATTCTCTAATAGGCTTTCTACTCATATTACTATCATTATTAACAATATTTTTTTTTTTTTGACATTTTTTACCAGGATCCTAAAAATTATTCCTTTTCCCTTGTAGCTATTGTAGTTTTGAAGATATATTTCTTTTATTTTTTATTTAGTTATTTTTATTTTATTTTTTTTACATTTCCGCACTAAAAACAAATATTGTGGACCATGCTCACCTAACTCAAGTTTTTAATTAATGCATCTTGGAAGAAAATTAATAAAAAGATCGTTTCCTGTTATTTTAAAAATATGGTCAGGTTTCATCTACGAGTTAGTACGCCACGGTATGGCTAGTCTAACACTGGCCTAACTAACAACAGTCAACTATAATTATAATAATTGTACAAACCAGTGTTAGGCTATATTGTTGGTTTAGAAATAGTTCTCTAATGAGTCTTTTTTTTTAATAAAATTATAAAAAAATTAAAATAATGTTTATGAGAGGGAATAAAATGTATTATCCTCTAAATAATAAATTCGGATGTAAAGTTCCCAACAGCATTTTTTACCAAGGTAAGATGCCTGGACATGAGCATACTATATATATATATATATATATTATATATTATATAAGTATACTGTATATATGATATATCGTAGTATATATATATATATATAATAATATATATATATATATAACTATATATATATATATATATATAATGGTGAAACTAAAGAAAAGAACGTACCCGCATGATATCTCTAAAAACTAAGATAGGTACAAGAAAACTAAAACATATATGGAATCAGCGTATGAAATTTGTATGGAAATGATTTTTTTTTAATATCTCAAACTACGTAGGGTACACAAGAAATCTCTCCATCTGAAAGTATGAAATTAGTTTGAAAAAAAAAGGAAAAAATGTTTTGTTTTTTTTACTAAAAGAATACCCTAGGGTAAACCGCAAGATTCAAAGAGTCTGGGTCTCTCTCGGCTCTCTGGGGACTTCATCCCCCTCATTCAGCCGGGCTCGAGCCCCCTGAAAAAAATACATAAAAAAAACATTCGGACCGTCATGGTTATAACCGGAACAAATAAATAAATCTAGCTTGAAAGTTTGCAACCATGATTATATCAAAGTAACCAACATAAAATATTTTTGAAAGAAAAAATAAAAAGAACAATTTGTTGGTTTTTTGAGCTTCACTTTCATATATATATATATATAATATATATATAATATATATATATATATATATTATATATATATATATATATTATATATTATATATATATACTATAGGTGTATTTCTAGAAGATCCACAATCCATATCTAAAAACCTACAACAGCTCCGGAAAAGGAATTCATCTTGTTGGAATCCTGGCAACATTTCAGTGCGGAAAAAAAAAAAAAAAAAAACAAACAATATACTACAGGAAAAGGAATGACTTTGATAAAAATGGTCAAATTTTGGTTAAAAATGTAAAAAAAAAAAAAAAACATTATTGTTAATATTATAGTAATATGATTAGAAAGCCTATTTAGGGACTTTTTATACGTTACTCGTTACAATAGAAATACTTTTCATAGTAATTTTTTTTCACTAAAGAATACCCCAAGGGTATACGCACAGAGGCAGGAGTCGGGGTCTCTCGGCCTTCGGAGGAACTACGGGGTTGGACTATCCCTCCGGGGGAGAGTCTTCCGGACCCCGCTCTTTGGTATTTGGGTGTCGCGGGGGTTCCTCGCCCCTCCTATCGGTATGGAAACGTCCCCCTGTGTTTCCCCGTAGGTCGGAGCCCCTAACATTGCCGTGTAAATAGCTTTACAAATAATATATTTTTTAATATACCTATATATAATATATATTATATATAATTATATTATATATATCATAATTATAATAATATATATATATAAATATATATATATTATATATATATTCTATTGTCCAGCGCCGTCTCGATAATTGCCACAAAAAAAAAAGTTTTTTTTTTTTTTTTTGCATTTTCTAACAAAGTTTTACAGGATCCAAAAATGTATTCCTTTTCCCTACAGCTATTGTAGTTTTTGAGACCGGTAGTAAAATTTCCCCAGATCCAACTAGGACCCATATCGACGGGCCGGGAATTTGCCGGGGCCGGGGCTGCTCTCTACTTTGCCGGGGCCTCGGGCCGGGTTAGCTAAAATTAGAAATGCAAGTCAAAACACTGAAGTCTTAAAACTTAGGATGAAAATTAAATATAATTTTTATAATTAATACATTTTTAATTATAAAAAAGGAATACATTTAATTAATTAAATAATATATTTGAAAAGAAACTTTTTGAAAAAATTAATTGATTTTCTAGAAGAATAGGTTGTATTAAATATAGATATCATATATATAAGGGTGCCAAGTATATATAGTATATTATATAAATGTATATCATATATTATAGTATAATATTATATTATAATTTGTAATAATATAAATATATTATATATATATACTAATAATAATATAAATTTGCTTGATACGCAAGTAGAATATACCCGA
>JABUQX010013405.1:12500-15000 GCA_015478945.1 Trachelipus rathkii
GATTTTTTTTCTCATACTTTTATTGCCAAATTAATCTAAAGCCAAATAAAAGTAAATATGAGCGCTAACAGGAACACGAAAGCGAATACGGACACGAACACGAACACTAGCACGAACACTAGCACGAACACGAACACGAACACGGGAGTATAGCATTCAAGAACTTATTTACTTACAGTAAAGCAAACTGCCCGAGCGAGCAGTTTAGGGAGCTTGCTTATCATCATTCATTTTTAGAAATGAGAAATGGGAAATCCTTTCTGCATGAATATGTTCTCATAAATATGTACTTTTTGTCAGAATTTTAATATCTTTATTTTTTTCAAAAATGGTTTGTAATATTATATCACTTTTTTTCAAAATTATTTAATTCATTTTTGCAACTTTTTGATTATGAAATTTTTGACTACAGTTATTAGCCTGAACATCAACAAGAGTTACATTTTCATGGCAATGCTTGTGCTAGCTTTTAGTTTCCTCTTAAAAGTATTAAGTCATACAAGCTTTTTTGCTACGCGGGACATGTTCTTAAAATTTCTGATTAATAATTATTAGATAAATAATTAGCACTGAAAGTTGATTAAATTAAAGTTGATTTAAGAAAACATTACTGAAGCCACAAACAAAATATTATGGAATATCAAAATTCAGAATATATAAATAAAAATATTGTAAAAACTTAATAAAAATTTTTAAATAATATCAAGGGCTTCCACCTTGTTGGAAAATTGGAAACAAAAAATGCCAAAATTTAGTATCCATTTCGAAACCTATAATAAATATTTTTCAAAACATGTGAAAGTCAGAAAAAAAAAATTGAAAAAATATCGAAAAAACGAAATTTTTACTTGTTTTTTTCAGGTCTGTTGATATTTTTTTCATGAAAAATATAATCAGCGTTTTTTCCGGAAAAAAATCGATCTATGTATTTTTCCAGTTTCTAACACTAGGTTATATCACAGATGCAAGAGTTAGAGTGCAAGCACTGATGTTGGTAAATCAATAGAAATCCACGACGCCTGTGAAATTCTGCTTATCATACATCGCAAACCTACTATGAAAATAAATTGGAAGAACAAAATCTGCAAATCAAATCAGACAGAAAAAAAATGTTAGCACTGAGAAAAATGAGTTAAAATTATCAATAAATAGCCAGCAGACATGGTACTATTTAGAACATGAAATTTAAAACGCTAAAACCCTTATTAACAGTAAATATCTAAAATATGAATAATCCAGAGAGTTTAAAAACACTCGCACAAGGATAAAAGGAAATGAATGAGTATGTTATCCAGGTGCAGAGTGAGTGATATCGTGATAGGTTAGATAGATGAGATTAGATGTGAACAAATGTTAGACGTTCAGGTGGTGTGATATGTGGCATATGGGTACACAATGCCATATAACCAGAAGAATCAATAGGAGAGTGTCATGATGAGAATGTTGAATAAGCAATTATTTATGGAGAATTGATCTCCAGAAGAGTATAAAGCTAGTGGAAGAAGGTGCATGATTTCTGGGATTTTATCCTAAGGCTTTAGAGTGCAGGTCAGAATGAAATGGGGGAGTAGGCTTTTGAGGTGTAATAATTGAAAGGGTAGGGAAATTAGTTTTTCAGATAAAATATTAGGTTTTTGGATTTGTGGAGAGAACTTCTGGATAGCGAATGGAGTTCACTTGAGTCGTAAAGGTGTTGGGTTTTTCAGTACCAGTTTGGATAGTTTATTTTAGTCAAAAACTAGGTAAAAGTTGGGGGAGTGGTGGGGCACTAAATCTGGAAAGTACAAAAATAATAGCAGATGGTAATGTAATATGTGGGGAGATAATATAAAGCTAGCGTTGTTACAGGTTGCAAAATAATGATGATAAAGTCAATAAAAGAGAGTAACTAGAATTTCGAGTATTAAATGTTTTTTACACAATGCTCATGCCTTAGAAATAAAAATGGATAAAGCTACTGATGTAGTTATACCATAAAATGAACCTGAGACATTATTGATAACTGAGTGAATGGGTTAAGAAGAATTTATGGAGACTGCCTATTCGGATATATTGAAATAGATCGGGAGATTCATGTTTATTTATAACCAGCGTAGAAGGAAAGAAGAGTGGTGGTGTGGCGTTATGTTAAAGGAATATCAAGTTGTATTAAAGACTGACCTTTAAAGATTAAAACTCATGATATTGAATAAGTGTGGGTAGATATCCTTATATATACAATAAATCATATAGAATAGGGCATTCTGTAATAGACATGTCCGTGGCCAGGTTAGTCAGAATTAGGAAAACGACGAGAAATTAGTGAAAAGAATTTGAGAACACAGATGCACAGTAAAGAAAAAGGTATAGTTCTTATTGTAGGTGAAATTTTAATTTTTCTTCTTGGCATTGCTGGTGGGATTGTACCTTTGTCTAATATTGGACATAGTTAGTGTTGGCATTCGAAAAATTGTATACTATGATAACTTTTTAAATGACTCAGATGGTTCAAGAAACCATA
>JABUQX010013405.1:22500-50279 GCA_015478945.1 Trachelipus rathkii
TGCAAGGGAAAGAATGTGAGAGAAGCGCCGCTGCAGGAACAAAGTCGCGAATGCTGAGGGAAAACGAAACGGAAAACCAGCAGAGAAAAGCGCAACAGAGAATCAGGGCAGATGTGAAGAAGGGGAAGCGAGTAGAACGAGGAAACGTGGACCAAATCGCGGCCGGGTCCCCCCGTATGGTGGGAGAGAAACACAAGTGTGCAAACCAGGGCAAACCACACCGGCAAAAGTCTGCTAAAGCAGCCTCCTAGCAAAGTAGCAACTAAAGACTACCGGAGATCACAGCGCAAATAAAAATTAAAAACCTCCACTAAAAACAGAATATACAAAAAAGCAGAAAAATCGAAGCATGTCCCCCCCACCCCCAGATGCGCCACTATATAGGTCAAGACAAATATATATAAAAATATATAAAAATAATATATATAAATACTTTGTGGGATCGCCAGTAATATATATAATATAATAAAAAGATTAATATAGAAAAATAAATATATAAAATATAAAAAAGATATAAAAATAAAAAATAAACAAAATAAAATATAAATAAATATATAATATATAAAATATATTAAAGCTAAAAAATAATAAATATATATCTAAAAAAGAAAAATAGCAAAAAAAAAGAAAAAAAAAAACAGAGGAAAACTAAAAAATAAAAATAAAAAAAATATAAATAAAAATAAAAACAAAATAATAGATATAACTATAAAATATAAATAAAGATAATCAAAATAAAATATAAATAAATAATAAATAAAAAATATATATAATATATAACTAAATAAATAAAAATAATAAATAAATAATATATATATACCTTACAACTACTATAAACACATTAAAAGTTTACTTATACTAGATTAAATATAGACAATTTAAAGATGCGATTAGAATGGCTTGCCTATTCTTTGGGTATTAATAAGATACTCACAGTAGCTGACATATAAATAGAAAAATGCAATTTGCGCTCGACTAGTTGTGAGCCATACTGAGCTCCATTCATTTTGTCCTCTTTGTGGAGTCTAAATAATTTTTCAGCCAGGACTTTCAAAACTACGGGTGCCAAAACTGTTATTGTTTTGAAATTAGAATTAGAATAAGATACATTGAGTAGTAGATTAGTGATTTAGTTTGATATAAATTAGTAGTGAAATTGCTTACCAATATTATGTGAACGTTGTCTAATATATATTAATTCTAACGTTTAAAGAAATGATTGAATAGGAGACCATTCATAAATTTCGAATTATATAAATTATTTATAGAATGATCAGCGGTGTGACAATAAACGATTATTGATATATAGTTTATAATATTTAAGAAGTTAAGACCAATTCTAGGTCAAATAAGATGAATAGAGTATACTATTAAAAAGAGGCAACAAGTTGAAAAACATGGAATATTCAGTATAGCATGACATCACTACTAGCATGTCTTATTGAAAGTCCTAGCACAAGAACGCCAAAGGACTAACATGTGGAAGTCACAGAGATGACTGAATATAAGGAAACAAGAACAAAAGACACTGCAGTACAAGATACTAGAGCTTAATTTTTAGAAGTGGTAATCATATATAAGTGCAGAAATAACAAATAATACAAAAATAATTAATATCCTAGTGAAGTGCACATCAGATTAATACATCACAATAGTTCTCTCAATTGTCTATCTAGTATAAACACTCACTAACATAACTTAATCTTAGTAATAAGATAACATTAATATAAGTAAAGACAGTATTTTTATTATACCAAATAGATCTCATCCACCACACAATCCTAATAATAACATAGGATAATAAAAGGATATATATAAAGTTAATAAACAAACAAATATTAGAGTAGGTTGTATCATGCATAAGCCTTGATAGGATAGCAACATTATACCGACAATACCATTTAATGCAATCTCGCTGATCCACCCATAATCATAAACATAACCAATACACACTTTTATGTTTGGGCCTCGCGACACTCTCAAGTCAGCTTCACTCAATTGGGCTTTCAAATAAATAAAATAATATTAAAATAAATAAATCGATATAAGTATAAATATATATATACATAATAAAATAAAATAATAGAAAATAAATTATTATATAAATAAAAAACTGAATAAATAAATTGTAATTATAAAAAAAAAAGACTAAACTGATCAGCTAATACATACTCAAATAGTGATACCTAGCCTAGAGAATAAAAACTAGATCCGAAATAACAACCACCGAATCTACTAAAAAAAACGAAAAAGTGATGCCCACAAAGCTAGCACAACGAATCATATAAATAAAAATATAATAATATATATAATATAATACTATATATATATATATTATAAATAATATAATAATATATATATATAATATTATATATTATAAATATAATAATATATAATAGCTGATAATAATATATAGTAGTCACACTCAATGATCAATATATAATAGCGTACCTACACTCACTACCCCCATACCACCACTTATATATATAATATTATAATATTTAATAATATAATAATATATAAATATATATAATTATATATAATATATATATAATATAATATATAAATATATAAATATTAAAATTATAATATATAATATAAATATTAAAAATATATAATCTAATACATATAATATTAGAGTATAAATATGTAATACCGGAATTCTCAAGGTGAGTTCTCGAGCCGGTAAATTCCAGGCCGTGAATTTTGACATTTTTTTCCAGTTCCGGCTTCTCGGCCGGAATTTTTCAAAATTCCTGGTACCGGAACCGGAATATTACTGGGCATTAACGGGTTAAGATAATATATTAATTGAAATTTTGCCTGGAGGGATTTATATTACATAATCACTCATGCCCATCTTATTAACAATATAATTATAAATGGTAATATCACTTAGTTATGTTAGATATAATTCATATATAACACAAGTCACTAATTATAGATAAATAACTAATACATAATAACAGTAAATAAATAAATATAGTTTACTCAAAATATATCTACAAAATAATATTAAGTAAATAGATAATATATCTCCTAATTAAATTTTCAAATTTAAAATTCATAAATTAATATTAATATCTTTAATAAAATCAGTATATAGGTCTTATTAAAAAAATATCTTAATAAATGAATGAAATATATAATATATAATAAAATAAATATATATTATTATAATATAATATATAATAAATATAATATATATATATATATATATATTATATAATAAATATTATATATATATAAATAATATATAAAATTTATAAGTCATAAAATGATATATATATATTATATATATTATTAGATGATCTAGTATTGTATATATATAAAAATATATAATATAAAAAATAATATACTATATAATATATAATGACAATTGGTGAATACATAGTCCAATTTTTCAAACTGGTTTGTAAGCCGTGAGTAGTTAAAAGAAATAAATGACTCGTTTGAATATTTTACTTTGTATCAATAAATAATAATATATCTGTAGTAAAAAGATTAATCTGATCAGCCTTAGATAACTTACTCCAAATTACTGCTGATCTCAAATTTACTCGTTTTGCTAGTTTTGGTAACATCTACTTTGACATAAAATATTTATATATCTACTAGGAATAAGATATTTTTGGTATTATGAAAGTAATGTAGTAAGCAACAAGTTACTGCGTAAGTCCCTGCTCTTTACAGTGATTGTGAATTGCTTAGTACTCTAAATTGCAATAAAATTAAATATTAATTTTCTGAAATTCCAATAAAATTTATTATTTTCTGAAGAAATTGCCTGTAGATTTATTGGTAATCATAATTTATAGATATGTGCAAAAAACATATTGTAAGGGATAAAATTTTTTCCTCAAGTGAACTACACTTTATTATTTCACTATAGGTCTTCGAATCTTTCGTATAATATTTGGGGTTATCATGTAGTTCTCAATAGAAAAAACACAGAGAAATTCTCCCTTACATTTAAACACATTTAAAAAAATTTTAGACTTATACCCATAAGACCTTCAACATACTTTCGGTGAATAGATCTATATCCACGAATATGATTCATGAGAGAAAATATAGGGGCACGGAGAAAACCTAAAAACCAAAAGAAAGCGACAACCTTTCCAAGCTCCACGTGACTGAATCTACATATATTCCAGATTTTTTGAATAATATCTGTCGCAAAATTCGGTATAAGTATCCATCTATACCTCCTCTACTATGTTTGATCTCTTTTCGTCAAACAGGCAAGCAAATGTAGCTATACAAACCATTATAAATTAAGATATAAATACTAGTTATCAAATAATAAGCTAATAATAAATTTAAATAATAATATAAAAAATAAATCTATTTTACGATAATAATTAAATAAAAACATATAGATGAAAATAAAATTATTCAAATAAGGAGATATATATTTATAAAATATATATATATGACAAAAATCTTGTAATCAGTTTAATGAATTTTGAGACGAAAAATTAAAATCTAAGGAAAAAAATCCATATATATATAAATATATTATATTAATTAAATATATATAAAATATATAATATTAATATATAAATTATATATATATATAATAATATATATAATATATATATATAATTATATATAATAAATATTTATTAATCTGCTTTTGTCAAGCAATTTATATATAATAAAAATGGAATATGAAAAGTAAATATACTTATTATATTACATATTAATATATCATTATATATGTATATAAATATAATTATTTTAAACGTGCAATAGAAAACGTTTTTACATATTATCTTTAATAGTTTAAAGAAATAGTTTTATTTAGAAAATTCACTATAAAGTTCCAGGCCAGGTATAAATTCCCAATAGGACCGGAAATTTATTTTTTAGGGATTACGGCTTAATTGCCATTAAGGTTCCGGTCACAGGATATAACCTGTGAACAATAATCATATGATTCCGATTATTAACTCACCACTACCTATAATATATTCTCTATGATCTTTGTATATAATAATTAGTTTATATAATATAATATATAAATATATATAATAATATATATATATAATATATTATATATTAATATAATATAAAATATATTATATATATAATATATATATATCATAAAACAATTAATTACCCTTACCCTAGACCATTCCTACTTTTATTAACATAGATAACTTACAGCTATGATATAATTAATGCATTGTGAAATCGTACTAGCTAAAATTCATTATAACATAATTAGAGTATCCAACTTAAAACATTAATATATTTAGATCGTACACAGTAATATGATATCTGTGTTCATAATATTTTAATTATTATATAAATTAATTTAGATTTTTAATTATAGTATTTAAAAAATAATAATAATTATTTACTTGTTAATTGCGACTTATCTAGTTGTTAAAGAGACTCATTTTTTTAATCACAACTTATATAAAAAATATTATAAATGACTATAAATAAATAACAATCTACCTCTTTCAGATTCGACTGATGCAGTGACAAGTTTAATAAAGATCATCAAAGAGTTAAGCAGGGATTATAATTGAGAATGAGAAAGAATATTCGATGGCTAGTATAGAGAAAACAAAAAAATTATATTAATAGGAAGTACTAATATAAAGATTTTTACACATTTATATATAAAGTAAACACAAAATAACTACAGCATCGAAAGAAAATAGAAGGCTATACAATCAAATCATAAATAATATAAAATAATACTAGAGTAAATATATATTTAGTTATCAATTTATATTATAATCTACTAATGTTTAAAATGATGGATATAAATTTCATACACAATTCTATAATAATATTCAAGAATTTCACATGAACTTAAAAACTCATTATTCGTCGCCTGTTATAAACTTTTTATCAAGCCAGTAAATGAATAAAAAAAATTATAAAACTAAGTGAAAAATGATATTTTGCTTCTAGGAATATAGTTATACCTATGATTATAATCATGACTCCATCCAATTACCAAAATAAGGATAATATATGAAATTTATAAATTACTTATTTAAAACTAAAGATATAAATTAAAATAATACTTTCTCTAAAATACAAATGACCCATATTAAATACATTATAAACAACTTTTTATTTAAGTAGATAGAGATGATCACATTTTCATAGATAAAATAATATTATAATTAATATTAATAGTATTTATATATAAATAATTAATAAGATTCAAACAAATCGTAAAGAGTTATTAGTGACACTAGCTAGAGAGCAAGTTACATTACATAGCTATTCAAATAAATTAATATAAATATATATAAAATATATATAATAATAATATATATATATATATATATATTATATATAATATAATATAATAATATTATAAATTATATATTTATAATATAATATATATATAATAATTAATAAATATATATATATATAATAAATAATAATATAAAATATATATATATATATATATAATATATTATATACAGTAATTATATATATAATATATTAATATATATATTTTATAAATAATATAAATATATTATATATATATTAATTATAATATATATCATATAATAATATATATAAATATAAAATAAATAAATATAATATATATATATATATATATATATATAATATTTGTAAGGGTTATTGACCAGAAATAATTTTTTATTATATATATAAAATTGACACTGATACCGATATTGGTCACATTTTAATTAAAGTATATAATTAACTCAAGAAAAATTGTAATAGTTTCATTCAGATTCAACTAGATCCACCAGCCCTAATAATTTTTACATAAAGTTAGACTTATATATATCATAAATATAAATAATAAAATATATATATAATATATAATATATTATAATAAATAGATATATATAAATATATATAAAATATATATATAATAAGTATATAATATATATATATAATATATATATATAATATATAATAATATAATATATATAATTATATATATATATATATATAATATAATAAAATATGATAATTATATATATATAAATATAATTATATAATATATATATATATATAATAATATAGAATATATAATAATTATAATTATATATTTTATTAATATTATGAAATAAGTGAAATGATGAGGTTTTATAAGTAGATAGGTGGAATGTGGACTTAATGGATCACGTAGGCCCTATAAGGGCCCAAGTGGGAATAGTAAAATAAACCCTAACAATTATTGATGAGATACAAGGAGTGAAAGGTCTGTGTTGTGTAAATAAATTCTTATATATAGGGTCGATTTTGGCTAATGTGTAATGGACTTACGCATTATAACGGGTATGAAGTTAGATAATATTAAGAGGATAGAAGTATATATGGTGGGGGGTCTTCCTTTTCCACTTATAGGTCATGTTATCCATTCTTACTACTAAACTATTTTTTTTTTTCCTCAAATAATTCGTTTTAAAGGTAGAAAGGTGAAATAAATATATATAAATATATATATATTAATAAAATAATATATATATATTATATAAAAATATATATATAATGATATAATATAATAATAATATATAATATTAAAATATAATATTATATATATAAAATAATATATTAATATTAATATAAAAAATTAATAATAATAAAAATTTAATATATTAATATTAATATATAAATAAATAATTATAAAATAATTATAATAATAAATTATAAATATAAAGAAGAATAAATATATTTAGGTTTTACATGGATTTGCAACAGGCGAGTATATGATAAGGATAGTTAATAGGGAATTGCATTATAATTATGGCATAGGTTTAATTATATTAGATTAGATAATATGGTAGAGAGTTTAGTGTAGGCCTTCTGATAATGGAATCAATATAGTATTGTATGACGATAGTTGAAGCGTCGTGTTAAGAATAAATATAAATAGGTAGTCAAATGAAATAAGTAGTTAATCTGGTTTTATAGGATAATATAGCTGAGAGTAGAGTAACCTAGAATAGTATCGCTGTTATGCTCCGTTGAGTATATACAATTTGTGTATACAAAGTGGAGAATGGTGGTAATGAAAAGATAATTTCTATAGAATAAAGGATGAGAAATAAATAGATGGTACAGAGAAATAAAATATAGGTGTTATATGAAATGAATGGAAGAGATGGAAGTATAATGAGTGGAGGGTTAGCTAACACTACCTATTATATGTCGAGGGATGAATATTTGAGTTCATGTGTGGCGATTAATCTAGAAGATAAGTTTTAGAGAAGGATTGGTATGAAGAGTAATATGAGTAGACAGTAGGGTATGGTATAAAAGGATATGGGGATTTAAAAGTAAAAACTAGTATAGATAAGAGGAAGACGTTGGTGGTTGAGGATACATTTGAGGATACAGTCCTACTAGTAGTAGTATTAAGTTATATGGTTTAGATTATGTAGTGAGCAGCTGGTGATTCAAGTGTCTAGAGTTTAAATATATTTAGGGTATATGTTGAAACAAAGATGAAAGGGAACGGTAAAGATGATTGTCATATGAGATAGTTAGTAAGCAAAAATGTTAACTGTGAGAGGTCCCTCAAAGATTCTGATTTCGCAAGTTACACGTTAAATTAAAATCGTTGGTTGAATGTTAAAGGTGAAGGACTAAAGTCTTGTGTGATGTGTACGCAGGGGTTATTACTTACATAGATGAGGATATGATTGTTATCTCTAGCTGATTATGAATTAATTTAGTAAGTGAGAACTATGGTCATGAGTAATAAAGAAGTATAGATCTAAAGTTTCAATGATGTATCTAGATAATGGACAATCTCAAAGCTTGTTGAGGAAAGAAAGCAAAAGAATTCAGGAAAAATGTGAGGAATACTTTTCCTTTTCATGAAGCTTTCGAGAATAGAAGGGATCTGAGAAGATAAAAGGGATTCGAAGTACGTTAATGAGAATAAACGAAAGTAACATCGAAGTGGTATATGAACTATCCGCAAATAATGAATAAATATATAAATGAATGATAGTATCGGATATATTGTGATTTTAAAGCAGTTATTGATATATGTTGGTGAGAGTATCTATGTTGGGAATACGACCGGTCTGGTATAGTAGAACCGATTAGAGAAAGTGGATACGAGTCGAGCTGAACGAATGTTCATGTAAAAGGAGAGAAATGTGAGTTGGAGCTCTAAGAGGCGAGATAAAAAAGGTGCATGTAATAGGAGGAGAATTAGGTCGGAATATATAGGTTTTGTATAATTGGGGAACTATAATAAGTAGTAGCACCGCACTGGGTCACAAGGAGGAAATGTAACGCGCTCTACATAACGAACGTTTCATACCATAGATGAAAGGTCCCGGTCAGCTGGTTGCCCACTCGGAACGCTTCTATGCAGCCGCGCCGTCGGTAGTATCTGTCGTGATTTGCATCTTTTTCACCCTAAATATAATTGGTTACAGACAGAGCGATGCGCCAACAGGTACGGCCTCGGGAATCATTCTCCGATGCTATTGCTAATAAATTAATGCTACCTGCTTTTTCTTTTCCGGATGCTTTGTAGCGCACCTTACTACCCAGTCGTTTGGGAAGAAGGAGGTAGGTAAAAGAAAAGAAAGGAAAGAATAAATAAACTTAAAACTAGATACAAAAGAATAAAAAATAGAAAAAAGAAAAGAAATAATATAATCAAAAATGTTATATATATATACTCAAATAGATCTCATAATATTAATAAAAGTAAACAAGATGATACTGAAGTCATAAATAAATATATATATATATATATAATATAAAAATAATTTACTCTAAATATATAATTATAACTATATATATATAATATATTATAATATATTATATATTATAATATAATTAATATATTATAAATTATAATAAATATATATATATATAAATATATATATAATAATACATATATATAATATATATATATATATATATAATAATATATATTAATATAAATAATATATATATTAAATATATATATTAATTATATAATATATAAAATATAAATATAAAATATATAGATATAAATATATATATATATAAATAATAATATATATATTAAATATAAATTATATAATATATAATATATTATAAACGTTATATATTAGAAAAATTATAATTTCATAAACTCTCAAAATGAAAATAAAAAAAAAAAACTATATATTAGCAATAACATCTTTACAGATACGTCATACTCGAACACCGCCTGCCAAATAATCATCAAGTAAATATAAGATATAAAATAATATCTACACTACGCCTACCAATAATATACAATAGTATTATAAATACAGGAACATAGCAAATGACTAAAATACTCATAGAACTAAATGAGATAACTATGACTTATTTATTAAAAACTCAGTTATATTATATGATATTAATCAATAATATAATCAAAAAAAAGACACTCTATTCTAACTCACTAAGCTATCTCAACAGTGAGATAGAATACCCGCACACTAGCACAACTTCTCTGAGAAAACTTTTAGATGCTATTAATTAGTAAAAAGAATTTCTAAAGGTATTTTTATTCAAGTTGTAAATTTATTGTATAGTATATTTTTATTATATTTTTAGGCCACAAAAGAAAAGTTACCTCATAATACTTTAAATACATTATGATTACTTCAGATAGAAGAACAACCATTTATAGAAAGCCGGATCATAGTAAAAATATATATAATATAATTATATCTAACACTTAGATAAATAACTAGAATCCAATATAATAAATCATCTGGTATAGACTGGATCATTCATAGTGATAGTTATGAGTATTGTATGAGATATATGTTTATAGTAAAATAAGTATAATTTTACTTACAGTTATAATATCACTAACACAATAGATAGATGTTATGTCATATAATAAAGTTCCTTAAATATTTACCTCAATCTCAGAAAATGCAAAATAAAAACAAAGATGAGATGGTATATCATAAGTATGACATTCATATGTAAGAGTATGAATTAGAAATTATATGGGATATATGGACTAAGGTATATCTCTCACAGCTCCATATCATAATAGTTGGGTACATTACTAAATTGAATTAAATACCTAACAAGCACAAATATTTACACATTTATAAGGGTACGGTATGTCTAAAAAAATACACAAAAGATACCACTCTCTTATAGTTAATCAAAGTTATGACTTAACTCCGATAAAATTCCAAATATTATATGACTGTATAGATATATAGTATCACCATAAAAAAAAATTTAGACCTGATATCTCAACAATAAGTAAGAACACTAATAATTATAAAATATTATGTATATAGAATAGAAACTAAGAGTACATTACATAGGAGAAATATAGAATAAAGTGAAAAATATCCAAGAAAATATCTTCATATGTATCCAACAGGAAGTAACACCCTATTAATGAGAAGTATACTATAGATAAACAAGTGCAAACAGAAAAAAAAAAGAGAGGATCCCCTTGTAGCAATAATTAAAAAAACGCAAACACTAACCTAACTCGCTAATATCATCATCTAAACGAGTACATACAAAACAATATAGCGAGAATTTGGAATATTGTAAATCTAATAAACTAAACATTAAGCGAAACTGAGGATATGAATAACCACCATTGAACTAACAAACGTCATGATCCTACCAATGACAGCAAAAGCAAGCTCAAACCGCCGGTAATAAAAAGCAATAAACCACAAACCCCAATACCCAAATTACAAGCGAAAAAAGCCCCACTCACTGACAACAGGCGACATATATAATAATAAAAAATAAAAAATATATAAAAAATATAAATAAAATAAAAAAAATATATATATAATAAAAAAATAAAATATAGTTAATAGCTGAGATGAGAACTATAAAGCTGCCAGCGACTAAATAGATTAGCTATCAAATCGTCCTACTAATAAAACAAATGAACCAATAGATTACAATATATTAGAATTATAGTGGTGACACCTCAAATATCGGATAAGTTACTCATATTTAGTATGAGAATGCGCCCTATCATACTCAACAGCTCGTACATGACCACAGTATTGTACAACCATGCACTCCCAATAAGCCAAGTTACCCAAAAATTAAAGACACACTACGTAAATGACACTACAGATTCTTGCATTTTCTCATGGCTCCATAGCAAGTGGTACCTACAAAGGAAACCAATTTTTAGAGTAAAATCACAATATAGTGATTGAGATGTTCTGAAAATTATCTATCTGATCTCTGTTGTGAGGTACTTCTAATACACTCGACATCTATTCACAAAGATCACACAAAAATCTAAGGAAAATTTACAGAAGTAATTGGTTAATTCATCATATAGACATGTAGGACAATGAACAAGCCTACTAAGGAGGAGACATAAATTCCAATGAAAAGTATAGAGGTTACCACTTGATAATATGACTATCGTTAATAACCAACAAAGTTGCTTAGAGATAAAACTATGGTATTGAAATAGATAATAAATCGTAAGTAAGGAGAATTTATTACAAAAAAATATCCACACCGAATATATTTCTCAAACAAACTCTTTACAGAGGAAATGAAGATTCTAACGGAAAAATTTGAAATAACAATAATAAGTAAAAGTTTTGCGAATATTGTTCTCCAGCTATGAACAGCAATTAGAGTAATTAATCTATAAAAGTAATCAGGATGGAAAAATAAAGAAGAAAGAGCATAAGACTACTATTTTCGCATATGGCTCGATATCGTAAATAAAAAATTAGTTGGTCATTACATATTGTGTATATATACATATGAGCTCCTTGTATTATTGAATACACATCTCAATAATATCAAAAACACAAGATAAAGAAAAAAACCGGGCATGAAGTTAAAATTGCATAATATTTCTCAAGAGAGATGTAAATATTAAAAAATTTGTGCAATATGAGCTTTGTCATTCAACATATGGATACTGAATACATAAATATTGTGAAATTACTTTAATGCAGTACACAGGAAACTGTTTGGAAGCTCATTGGGGTTTCGGAAACGATTGATTTATCTATTCATCCTGGGATGTTATTATTAGCGTAAATAAATAATCAACCAAAAGGAGCAGAATTTAAACTCCAATCTATCTAAAGTAATTGATTTATTCAAATAATGTATAAATATATATCAGTATTCACAATCCTCAAATGTAACTCTATTCTGGAAAACCTAGTACAGAGAAATAGGCTAATTTACCACACGATATTATTCGGGTGATTATAGCTGAAATCATAGCTTTTAATTGGTTTATTGTGGTATATGTAGGGAAATAACTGAGAATAGAATAAGAAATAACTTACTATGAGAGTGAGTAATACCAGATAGGAATATAAATACTACTATAATTAACATATAGTGACTTATATATGAGGATATAAGAGAATTAGCTCATGTCCTAATTTTTATATGTTACTTTATTGTTGTAGAGAAATATGTAATTATGACTTTTTCATACAACGTAACTAAGATACAGAGTAATACTAATAAGATCTAATTGGATACAATATTAGAAAACTGCAAGGCTCTATTTTGTTGAATATTCAATGTTCTCTTCTTACGTTTATAAATAGCTATCTGCAATCCATTGGGGGAAAGATGCTCCATGTTAATGTGAATATCTGCAATAAACTCTATGGCCATAATGACTTACACTATTACCATAATGTAAGCAGATAACATAGTGAAATTTTCGCTATTGCAGTTTTTAAAGGCTGATGTTAATACAATCTTAAATGAGTATATTTTATACTAATGATAAGATAATGTATCATATCACTAATTTTCTCTATGTATATCATGCCAGTAGCCAACACTACCCAATGTAGAACGCTTTCAGAACATTGCTCGCCAATATTGTCTAAGAATTATCATAGAGAGACCGAAAAAAAATTAAGTTCTTAACATAATAGGTGAGGTCATACAGTATATATTACCCTCAACTATTCTAAACTCAATTTAAGTCAACTAATATAATAAGTTAGGCCTCCAACTCATTGTAGTATATTTATTATTGTTAATGTTTCAATAATATTATATGGTATGGCTTGGAAAGCTGATACTGACTTTGGAAATAGCAAATAAATTACCTAATAATACTATATAGGATACAATTCATTACTATTAATCTTAATCTATAAAATTATATGGTGGATATTGATTATTGTCATGTAAATGTAATCAATATATGTAAATTAGACAGTAAACAATAACTGAACATGCATGGAGAGACAGAGTAAAATTTAGTAATCATATACTACGCAGCGCCAGAGTAAATTTACAAGTGCTGTTCAATTATTGCGAATTACTAAATAGGTAGATTATAGTAAAAATATCTCCAAAGCTATATATAATATTAATAATATAATAAAAGAAATTTTATAATCATGAATGTATATATAATTGAAAATAGAATTTATAATTGTAAAGTAATTTGAAGTATTACAATAACTTATTTCCCTCGTATCTATAATAAATATTTTTAAAGATATTATGTTATAAAAACTAAAAGAAATTTTCAGAACATCTTTATGAGTTTTTTTTTATGCAAAAAATTTGTTGCCACCAGTGATTGTTCAAAATCAGTAAATTGGTAAATAAATTTTGGGGCACTATATAATAAACATTTATACTCACACGCCTTTCTAAACGACTGCTGTTGGGGTTTGGAAACTAAAATCTGGGCTATTCCGAAACTTTAAATATTTTCTTCCATTAATTGACCTTTTAATACATTATTTGTCAATATTGTAACGATTGAAGGGGTTTAATCTTACCTGGCAATACTAATCTAAAAATGTAATAAATATATATTATATAATATATAATAATATATATATATAATATAATATATATTATTATATATAATATATAATATATAAAATAATATATATATAATATAATATTATAAATATAAATAAGTAATATATAAATTAATAATAATATATATATATATATATATATATATATAAATAATATATAGTAAATAATATATAATATATAATAATATATAATATATAATAAATAATATATTATATAAATATTATTAAATATATATAAATATTATAATAAAATATATAAAAATATATATTATATAATAAAATATATATAATATAATAATAAATATATTAATATATAAATTAATATATTAATATAATGCAAATATACCTTAAAATTTAATATATACTGCTAGTTAAATTAATATAAAATATAAAAATAAAATAATATAATATATATATATATAAGTATATTATATTATATATATAATATATATAATATATTATAATAAATATATAATATAATATAATATATATATATATATTATATAATATAATATATATAAATATATATAATAATAATATAATATATATATAAAATATTATTAATATAATAACTAAAATATAATATTAATATAAATTATAATATATTAATATATATATATAATATATAATATTATATATATATATATATATAATATATATATACTATATATATATATAATATATATTAATATATAATTTAAATAAATATAATATATAACAATAATAAAATAAATAATAAATAAATACTAAATATAATTAACATAACAACAAGGATTTAGTCCAATCATACTTTACTTTATGAACTTATTCATAATCACCAAAAACCTGATATAATAAAAAATAAATATACCTTACATTATGTAACTTAGGTCATAATCAGAACTTACAACCTAATCTTAAGTATGATAGTTTTCTTTAATTTTTATTTTTTCATAATTCAATTTATTCTGAAAATGTGAGAAAAACTATATCATACAATAATACGAAATTCATTTACATATATTCGACTTGTAGACTGTCTAAGATAAGTTTGTAAATCCTAGTAAGTTTCATTAAGAGATATGTGCCAGTTTATTAGAAAAATGAATGGGGGGGATGGGGATATAGTAGATAGGTGAATATATGCGCAAGATAAAGGATACCGATAATATAATATCGAAATTGATATTATTAATTTTTCGATAGAGAAATATCGAAAATATATTAATTTGTGATAGATATTTTTTTCAGCCGAATTATAATCTGATATATCGAATTATTATTTATTTAATATATTATTCAGAGAGTATCGAATATACAAGCTGAATTTTTTATTTTTTATATACTTCTAGAAATTTTTAGAGCTCTTTTTCTATTTTTCATTTATAAAGTAACATATTTCTCAAGACAAAAATGTGTGTATATTTATCATATAAGGCGCGTTTGGATGAATGTGATAATAATAGGCATTGTAAAATCTCACTGTTAAGGATGAGTAAAGTGAGGAGGATAAGCCGATAGTGAGTCTCGCCATATCAGAGAGAGATAAAAGGTTTTAAATCGGTATAAGATTTCAGAACAAATATTTCATTATTGAGAAAATTATATACCTATATTCAAGATACCACATTCAGCTTCAAAAATTAAGATAATAATATTAATAATAAAATTATAATGAAGCTGTATAATAATATATTAATACTAATATAAATACGGATTAGATTAACTAAGTTTATTGATGTTAAGGCTATTAAATCTTTAAATTATAATTATATTTAATTTATAATCTGAAATTAGAATGAAATAAGTATATATATTAGCTAAAAAGAATTTTCTATAACTTTACTCGAAAGCTTTTAATACCATTACTCACTGTATAAATTACCACCTTCATCATGACTATAAATATTTAAGGGCTTCATAAAAATGATTATAGTGTTTAACTATTTTTAAATAAAATAATACAAATAATATATATAATATATATATAATATTAATAATAATATATATATATATATATATATAATAATATAATTATATAGTATATAAACTAAATATATTAAATATAATATAATATATATATTATAATAATAAATAAATATATATATATATATATATATATATAATAATATTAATAATATATATATAATATATATTAATATAATATATATATATAATATTAATTAATATAATATCAGAGGCGACTCCTATACTTCGTATGTGATACTTCTTTTCGTGCTATATAGCACGTAATAGTTTATATAAATATATTATAGAAAACGTAATAAATGTTAATATCATTCCAATTATCATAATATATGATACCAATATAAAAAAATAAATCTATATTTTATCTTTGTTGCAAAAATTGGTCAAAAAGGAATGAAAATTTAGTTACATAATAAATATAAAAAATATATAATTATAAATAATTGAATAACAATAAAAGTTTATTAATATTTTAGAATAATATGTATTTAAAAAATTATGTGAAGTACATCATTTAGTGTTATGAATGGAAATTAAGCGATAGATTAGTGATATAATGTTAGTGTGATTGTGTGTGTGAGTGTGTGTAGTGTTATGTGTGGTATGTGTATATATAATGGTTGTGATGTAGTGTGTGTGATGTGTAGTAGTGTGTGTGTTGGGAAGTAATTAAAAATTATGTTTAAAAAATGTTTAGCCTATTATATAGGCATCTACTTATAACATAATATAAGTTACAATTCTACTTTATAATGTATATAAATATACATATATAAAGACTACTAATTAAATATATTTATAATATAATTATATATTAATATATATAATATATATATATATAAAATATATAAATAATAAATATATATAAATAATATATAATAATTAAATATAGTATATATATATTATAAATATATTAATATAATATATATTAATACTTAATATATAATAATATATATTAATAATATAATATAATTAATATTAATATAATATATATATATATATATATATATAGAGAAGAGGAGATGATATAGATAAAGAACATAAAATGTGAAGAGAGATTAGACAGAGAGTAATATGTAGAGTTAGTAAATAAAGAATACTGAGAGGAGTTATCGACCGCAGATATATAATAAAATATTAATAATATTAACATATATATATATAGTATATTATAATATATATATATATTTAATATAATATATTATATAATAATTATAATATAATATATATATATATAATATATAATATATTATATATATATATATATATATATAAATATAATTTAATATTATATATATATAATATTAATATATATAATAATATAATCAAGAGTGCGAAACTCCTTACCTTACTCGTGATACTACATCGTGTGCCTTATAATAAGCTAGAAATACGTATAGTTAATTATATAAAATAATATAATAGAATAATATATATATAACGAACGATCCTTTATTATATACTACAAATATTATTATGTTTATAATAATAGATTTTAATGTATAAAATAAAATTCTATCAAATTTATATTTCCTTTGTGAAAATAGGTTCATTTCATGATTAGAAGAATACATTACATAAATACAAATGAAAGATTATGTAAATAAATTTTTAAACCAATAAATAGTGTTGAATTCATCGCCATATTGTATAATAGTTGCTAGTTTTAATAAATTATAAATGGTAAACGGATCATTAGTACTCTACCGAATAATAAAAGCTTAGAGATGAAATTAATTTTGTTAAGACGGATGTTGCTATTATTCTGTAGTAGAATTTAATTATTATATTTACATATAGTTATTTTTTATTTTCCTACTAGGTAAATCCATATAATTAATAAGCACCTCGAGTATTATAAATACATCTATATATTTAAAAAATAAAATAATAATATGAATTAAAATAATATAAAATAATTAACATGTTACTATATATTGAAACAATATTAGGAAAGAGAGAGGAATGAGATGTCTAATGAAATATTATAATTTAAATATAATTATCTAACAATCTAGAATTTAGAAAAGATAAAAGCTAAATAATAATAGAGGTACCCATATTTATATGAACAATTAGAGCTATATATGCTAAAAGCAATAAAACTTGTTAAAAATTATAGGAATAATAACTTATCAAAATTTTCATATGATAAATAATTATTTATTTATATATAATTTATATATATTATATATATAATATAATAATAAATATAATAATAATATATATATATATATAATTAATATATAATATATATATATATAATAAATATAAGATATATAAATATATATATATATAATATATATATATTATATATAATATATAATAAAAGTATAAATTATAATATTATAGTATATATATAGAGAGAGAGAGAGAGAGAGGAGAGAGATGAGTAGAGATATAGTGATCAATATATTAAAAATAACGATATAAGTAGGTAAAATAATGAAATATGCATGTGGTATAAGTACTAGCCATTATACTAGATTAATATATATAATATATAATATATATATATATATATTATAATATATTATATAAATAAATATAATATATAATATATATATAATTAAATATATAATATAATAATATATATATATATATATATATATATATAATATAATAATATATAATAATATAAATTATATATTAAGTTATATATAATTAATATATTAAATTATATATAATAAATTAAATTATATATTAAACTATATTATATTGAATAAATATAAAATAGTTAGAAAAAAATCATTATATTAATTAATTTTCACCTTATTTATAATTTATCAATATTAATAATTATTGAAATGAGATTGTGCGAATTATGTAATATTGCCGAAAAGCTGTTTAGAAGTTAAACTATATGTCACGTAGCGTATATTATGGACATGCTTTATATATCAAGCATAATAAACAATGTGGTAAATAAATTAAAAAGGTTATTATTTCTTATAAGTTTAAAAATAACAAATTTTCTATATAATATATATATAGTTTAAACAAAATATTTACCATCTCTCACTCTCTTCAAATTATCATATATTTATATATATATATTATAAATATATTATAATAATATTGCTGCTTATAACATCAAATTGTTTTACAAGGAATAACTCAAGTACTTAATATATATACTAATATTTCTCTATATATTAATTAATTAATATAGTAATTTTGTAACTTATATTATATATATATATATTATATTTAATATTAATATATATTATATTAAATATTAATAATATATAATATTACCATATATATAATATATATAATTTTGACGTATATATATATATTAAAATTTATATCAAAATAATAAACTACTATAATCTCCATTCTATATATATATATATATATAATTAATTCATAATACATATTATAATATATATATAATAATTAAGATCATAAAAAGTAATATATTATATATTTGATACTTAATATAATATGATAATTATTACTGAAAAGTTTGATATTATAACGGCTATATATATATATAAATATAATATATACCTATAATATAATAAAAATATACATAATATAAATATATAATATATATCTATATATATCTATTAAATATCAATTATTATTTAATATTAATTAATAATTAACCTAAATTATTATATTATAAAATATGCCAAAATATATTAATTATATTTATTAATAATAAATTCAGATATATTAAATTCTATTATATACCACTATATCCTGATATAATTATCGATATAAATCTCATAATTTATCACGCGCACTATTAGTGATAATATAATACAGAGAAATAGCAATATTTAGAATTAATTTATTATATAATAAATAATAAATAATACTATAGAATAAAATATAATAAATCGAAATATATTCTATTTTGTAAATTAAATCGAGAGTCATAATCCTTATTAATAATAGATTGAATTGGACAGGTAAATGGAATAAACACCAAGAAATATTAGAAGAATTGAATTTAAATTTATCGCTATTTCTTAGACATACATATATTAAATTAAAATAAATATTAAATTGAATTATTAATCGCTTTTTAATAAAAATAATTTAACATATATTAATAAATATATATATATATCAATATACTATAAATAAATTATATGCTAAAATAATATATACTTTTCGAACATAAAGTATAATTAAATAATTATTATTACAGTTATATATATAGAATTAAGAATAAGATACGTTTCCAAATTTAAATTTTTTTATGGATACTCCGTACTCTCAGACCTATCAGTAAACCTACCTTTATAGTTAGGATACATTATTTACGGGAGGTATAAATTAATACACTCTAACTTCTCACAGAACTACCTGGAACTACCACTTTTGCATACTCTCTATGAAGAAATTTTATACGACTGCCCGGACTCACCTCACGGACGTCCGACTTCACTGTAAATTTTGGGGCACAACTCTACCACCGGGATCATTACTCAGACTTACACCTCAGCGGGACCTATGAGACTCCCCAGAGCTTTCCCACACCACTAGCCCATTTGAACTCTTGGATATATATTAACTATATAATTTAATTGATAATAGTAATCATATTTCATATAAATTTATATATAGATATTATACTAAGATATCAAAAAATAGATATATATATACTATAATCATTTAATATTATATATATATATTATATATACTCTTATTAATAATAGTATTATACTATTAGAACTATTAATATTAATATATATATTTTGACATTATGTCAGAAGACAGTTATACTATTAAATATTATATATCTGCATGGTATTACATTATAGATAACTTAAACAATGTAATATTCTTATATTTATGATTATTTTAACTTTTCATCTTTTATTAATTAATATCATATATAATATTATATATATATTATGTAATATTAATTAAATATATATATATTAATTTAGGTATTTTTAATTATAGTATAATATTTCATAATATATATATATTAATATATATATATCTTTATTATAATAAGTATTTATAATATATATATGAAAATAATAATATATATAAATATTTACTTTATTGGAACCTATAATATATATATATATATCTAAATAATAATACATATATATTAAATTACTTAAATTTATAATATAGTATTATATTATAATATTATATATCTATATAATTATATATAACTAATAATAATACTACAAAAATAAATACAATATATATATAAATAAAAAATAATAAGATAATTTAGGTCTAAGTTGAAATACAAAGAAAGGTTTTATTATACAATTATTAATATATATATTTTACCTTTACAGGTTACTGCTTGAATTACCTGGTTTATGTTAATGAGAGATCTCAAAAAATATAATTCGATCTATTAAGAGTATGATATAGATGATCATTATAAATTATCATCTATATAATTATACCATATTAATATAATTATAATTATAGGTATAATTATACATATATTATAATATATATATATATTCACCTTATATTATTATTAGTAGTATCACTGATAAACTATATTATATATAAATTGTAAGACTAAATATAATATTATTAAGTACCTGATATGATTAATTATTAATTAATATATTATTATATTCATATATATTAATTATGGTAATAGGATATAATATGATGGTGATAAAATTAACTATATGTATATACGTATTATATTACTCTATATATATATATATATAAAAATATCAACAATAAATTATATATCTAAATTATGACCTATATACATAAAGCTATCTATTAATAGTAAAAATATTTTTATTTAATTTCTTAATTTACATCTAACGTGATTAATTTATACCTATTTTATATAATAGTAAAGGGCCATAATATTATAAAAATATAGCTGGATTATAAACTATTAATGGAAAAATAAATCAATATAATCCATTATCTTGAGTTGAATTAATATAATTATAATATATGAAATAACTATTATACCTTATTAGTCTATGTTTTAAATATATATATATATTTAATTACATTATTTCTAATCTTACTGCATTATCAATGATTTTATTATAATATACAAAATTATTATATTATAATATATATATATAAAATATAAATATATAATATATAATATATTAAAACTTATATATATATTATATAACTAAATATTGTAGCTTATTATATATAATATATATATTATTGGATTATATAATAATTTTAACTATATATATCTGTCAAAACTATAGGTAGGCTGGATAGTGGAATAACTTGTACTTTGAGGTATTGACTACCACACTACTACGACGAGGATAAAGGAGTCATGAAATAGTAACTTCCAAGATATTGAAAACGTTCATTATATAATTGACGTCATAGCCCTTATACCGCTATATTACCTAAGCTGCCTAATAACGAGCAAAAAAAAAAATTAATCCAACCCTAAGCAAAAGGTAATATCAATCTATGAGGTTTGGGTAATTATAGATATATAATATATTAATATATATTATATATATAATATATATATGTAATAATATATATACATTAATAATTAACTAATAATAGTATATATATATAAGATATGAAAAGCAACAATAATATTATACTATTATATATAATTATATATATAATATATATATATTAAAGGTATACTCAATGAGTATAGATACTAATATATATATATAATATATATATATATAATATATACTCCTATAAAATGAAAATTATATATACATAGTTATATATAACCAATATATTAAATATATATAATTAATAATATATATATATATATAATATATATATTATATATATATATATATATATATAAATAATATATTATATTAATATATATTAATATATATTATATTTATAAATATATAATTTATATATATAATAAATTAGGATAATATATATAAATAATAATAGTATAATATCCAATATCTACAATATTATATCAATCTTAAGATACTTCTAAATATAAACTTAATGATAATATCATCATTTTCTCGATTAACTATTACCTCTACACTTTATTTGTATATAATATATAAATATACCTTAATTATTATTAATTATTAACATTAATAATATAATTATAATATAAATTATATATATTATGTAACGTTATATATATATCTATAACTCATTATATTATATATATAGTATATAGATATAAATAATTATATATATTACAATATAATATATATTATCATATTGTATACTTTGTAAAGATTTTTATATCTATAATACAAAAATTAAGTAATCTATTATATAATCTTATACTACTATCTTACTTTTATTTCTAAACCATTGCTATACATATAATTATCAATAGTAAGCTTATATGCGGTAGATATTATTTTTTTTTGTACCTAGTGAGAGTGAGCATGTTAATAATCTATGGTAAGTGAGACATAGCCCGATATGACGTTTCATAAGAAACACCTGCAACTAATTCCATGAGACTGTACTACTGTATTAAACTCTGCCTATCTCTCTATGTGAAGCTGTGGTTTTTCATCCCTATAACCTCCTGATACCCAATAAACCTGATCCTCATCTACTTAAACACCAGCATAATTACTATATCCTGGAAATATATTAATAATTATGTAAGATATATCTTGTTATATATTATTTGTTTCAACCATTTCACATAAACTAAATGAAAAAAAAAATTGGGTAGCTAAAGTTGACTCTATTTCAGTCTATATGTCTAGGCCCACAATCTCAACCTGATTTACATACAATAACTTAAAGAAAATGTTATAATTTCAAAACTACACTTTCAATAACCACTCTTAGTGAGGAAAAGAATTATATAATATTATAAATATTTATCATAAAATACCAACTTACATTAATATATATTAATATATTGTTTACTTAATGAACAAATTTTAATATTAAATTATTTTTTAAAACATACCTATCTATTACATATGATATTATTAACATTTAGATAATTTAGATGTCCATTAATAAATTTCATCATATAATTATTATTAAATTAATTATTATTATTATATTATAATTAAATTTAATTTAATATTAAATATTATTATTATTATTATTAATTTATATAATTATTAAATTTTACTATTTAATAATATTTAATATTATTATATTTATAATATATTTAATTATTTATATTATATTATCAAATATATATTTTATTATTTATATTAATTAATTATATTATATATATTAATTATATTAATAGTAAGGGCATTTTACATAAGTATTTAGAATTTATCTCACTCATTTTTCATCTAAGTGTTTGAAGATTTATGATTTATTTTATATTTTCATTATTTTTAACTTATTTATTTTAATCTCGTTTAACTAATGAGTTTTATAAATATCATAATTATTAATTATTATTAATATTTTCTAATTTGTATTTATTATCGATTAATTTGATATTTATTAATATTTGGGTTCATAGTCAAGTAAAAAGAACGACGATTAGTCGTATATCTATATATATCTGTTAACTCATGCCTAACTGTACAGGAATATCTGCTTATGTGATTGATATCATAATTTAGCCGTTATACTTACCGAATTTACTATATTGGTTTTACAAATTTACTCGTGATCTTAATTAAATTATGATGTCTTGGAAGAGTGCTTGCTGTGTAATTGAGTGTTTATAAATCATTTGTAGTGATATATTATATACTTTTAATTTATGCCTTGATATGATTCACTTGCGTTATTCCGTTGTCTCTCTCGTATTATAGTATATGTCTGTTGTTTGTTTGGATGGTTATGATTGTTATATGGTAGCATATAAGAATAGTCGAGATATGCGACACATAGGACGCGGGTATTATATTGTTATGAAAATGAAAGCACATGTTGATCCATTAAAAGTCTGCAGTATCACGTAAATAATTAAACTAGCGTACTCAATAATCTTTTTCACGCGACTTATGCCAAATATAAATCTAATTTCTGCATATCTGTGTTCGTTGTTTAATTATAACTCAGCCCATCTCTAATCCTACCACTCTATAGAACTATATAGGCAGTGTCACCTCCTAAGCATAGTGGAGCTTCACGTGAATAATTCAAGATCACTGTGTTAGAACTCGTTTATTTAATTAAAATAGTTTCTCCTACACTATACATCTTATAAATTTTAAATCTATCTATTAGCGTTTCCAGTGTGCATGATGCAGACATATCTTTTCCTTGCGCAATAGTTCGTATATAGGAAACTGTGCTTCGTGCTCTATCGTTAAAGTAATCTCAAACAATTAAAATGAGCTTCCACACTCTGTAAGCACGCCTTTTAAATGAAATAGATATCGTAGATCTGCGCGTATCTCACCGAATGTTCCTTGTTGAGCTTATTAATAAATTCTTATCTTCCTTATTTTTCTTAACTGTATACAATAATCTTGTGTTTCTGTCGTTATCTAACAAAGACACTAACTTCTACGCGTAAAAACAAAAGCGGATATATTATATTTCTACATCATATCAGTCGTTTAATCTATACAATTATCTTTAAACAAGAATGTCTCAACACGAGTGGAGGCTCTGTTCCCTTATACAATTTACCCAAACCGAAATAAATATTTCTATGATTAATCACTTACGTAGGTTTTTATAAAGAGGTGTCCCCATGATATATGAGTTAGTGAGTGCATAGCTAAGTGGGCTAACAAACATAAAACACCAAAGCCTGAAAGAATGAGAATTATTTGGTTGTGCTTTGTCAGTCTTGAAAGCTTAAAAGTTTCCCTATTTCGATTATACATACTCAACAAAGGGTGTTTTTATGGGGGAGTGAAGGATAGTTTTTCCCGAATCATTAAATTTACACACTGTCATATTAACTTTTCAATGTGAGGATCTCAAGAGCACTAATCAAATACTAATCATTAGGCAATACACTTCGCCTTGTTATATAGCGTATCGCCCAACCTAATTTCTTGAACACATATGAATACATTCGTCAAGTGATTGTAACTAACTCATTCTTTTATAAAAACGCAATGAAGAATCTTGTCTCATAAATACAAACCACCTTCACGCTTATTAATGAGGAATTTAGATCCTATTGGATAATATATTGACCTACAAACCTTGAATAAATCGTCTTACTATTATACAATAACAGGTTGTCCTAATATTCGCGAATCAGTTACTACAATACAACCATGTCCAGCTGCAGATGACGCTGTGTAATATATTCTAGCCCACCATTATTAATACGTTGATATTCCAAAATATGCTCTGAATCATCAACTTTAAAGCCTATACTATCATAAGATGTATTATCGATCTTATAAATCGTATCCGACCAAAAATTACAAAGTACACTAAGAGCATAATACAATCCTTATAATTTAGCGATGTATTTAGCTATGGACAGTAGTTTTTGACTCATGATTGATGCATATGGACGCTTCGTTTTTGACCTAGATTAACATCCCATGAATTAAATTGTTGGAACAACGTGATAAATATCAGTGTTAGATATGGCGACACATCTTTTTTTTATAAATTTATAATGATTAAAACTACGATTAAATGGATCGATTTTATAGTTGTAAGATGGTTAGTGAAAAATATCCATATTAACAAAATAACATAAAAGAGAAGAAAAGTCCGCGACAGATTAAAGTTGAGAAATAAATAGTTTCTGTTATTTCATCTTGAAAAGATTTGAATACAGGTAAAATAATAATTGTGTCATCTAATCTCTATGTTATTTTTTCTAAACCTCTTTCCGCAATACCTTGAACTGAATGAACTAATCTCATCACATTACTGGAAATTGAGAACTTAACATAAAACTAAATCTTATTTCTAAAATTTAGAACCAATATGGAATTTGAAAAAATATGAAGAAAGAAAGTTCCTTTTTTAATGCTCCGAACTCCACCTTTTATCTCAAAAAAGTGCATTTAAAAAAAGTATCTCTGGAACTTTATCTGGACAATAAATTTCTTTACATAAAAAAAAAAAAATAACAGCATAAAATACAGGTAACATTATAAATCAAACTAGCAAATATCAGAGAAAAAAATATAAAGACAGAGTGGTTAACACATTTCCTTTCTTCGTAATACT
>JABUQX010013406.1:30000-37874 GCA_015478945.1 Trachelipus rathkii
ATGTCATTTACCTAGATTTTCAAAAAGCATTTGATACCGTCCCTCATCAAAGATTATTGGAAAAGCTTAGAGCTCATGGTATTCGTAGAAAACTTTTAAATTGGATTAAAAATTGGTTATTGAATCGGCGACAACGAGTCTCAATAATGAATACTCTGAATGGGCGAATAATAGTAGTGGTGTACCCCAAGGATCTGTCCTGGGTCCAATACTGTTTATTATATATGTAAATGACATAGATGATAATATTTTAGGCAATATTTCGAAATTTGCGGATGATACGAAACTTGGAAATCGCATAATATGTGAGAAAGATTATCAATTACTCCAAAATCGATTTGAATACGATTATAAATTGGTGAAAAACATGGCAAATAAAATTTAAGACCGATTATTGTAAGGTTATGCATTTTCGAGAGTAGGAACAACGAATATTATTTACATAATAGATGACTCAGTTGTCAAGTTTGTCAGTGAGGAAGAATCTAGGAAAAAATAATTAATAAGGTTAATTAAAGTTAAGCTGTTAAGAGAGCTAATAAAAGCTCTAGGTTTTTATTTGCCAGAAACGTTAGTTAGACCCATCTGGAATACACGGTATGGTTTGACCTACCTCAAAAGGTTTTATAATACTAAATAATGCAGGCTATCGGTTATCGACAATTCCTTGCGCTTCGTTTAATGATGTTAAAGCGAAATAATGGACACCATTCGTTTCTCATAAACAATTTCAAACCAATATAATAAAAATTTATTCTACTAGTGGAAAATATTAATATTAGTAATGATTTTATTAATGATAGTGATAAATATTAGTGATAGTATCAATAATCCATCAATCGAAAACAATTTATTCAAATGAACAATATATATTATTAATAATTTTTAACATGTTTATAATACAATATATCAATAACAATATTAATAATAATATTAATGAAAATTTTAATAACAGTATTGATAATAATAATATTAATGTTCACCGCCTAAAACGTATCCGTTTGTACTTCGTAGGACGGTGATCACTTCGTAATCATATTATTCACAAAAATAACGGTATTGACATTGATAATGGTATCCAAGAATAATAGAATATAATCTTAAAAATCGTATTGATAATAATATTAATAATGACAATAATAATTGATCTTCTACGGCATAGAACGTATCCGTTCTAAGATGATCTTCTGTATCCACGCTGAGTATAGACATTCAAGCAAAATATCACTAACGGTTTCACTATGATGGCACTGCCCAAGAAACAGATCTATTCTAAGTAAGGAAACTCATGTGGCACATTAAATAAGTAAAATTATATACTAATGCTAAAACATAAAAAAATAATAAACAGTTCTGTTTAAGACAGTGGACACTGTCTAACACAATAAATAACGAAAATAATTATCAGACTAGCCTTGAGTGGACTGTAAAGTCTTTGCTAGTCGGTGTTCTCCCTAGTAGCCCTTTTCTCTTCTATTTATTATTATTATTATTATTATTATTATTGTGTGTGTTATTATTATTCAATAACATTATTATTATTATTATTATTATTATTATTATTATTATTATTATTATTATTATTATTAATATTATTATTATTACTATTCTTATTATTATATTAATATTTATAATATTATTATTATTATTATTATTATTATTATTATTAGTATTATTATTATTAAATCAAGTTTTATTAATGTCGTTAATATATATATATATATATATATATATATATATATATATATATATATATATATATATATATATATATATATATATATATATATATATATATATATATATATATATATATATATATATATATATATATATATATATATAACGTCCCACCAGAAGCTCATTTCTCGTCAAATAATTTTTATATTAAGTTGTTATTTTTTCTGATAAGTATAATATGCAATATCGTTGACAGAATAAAAGATTTTTGGTTTTGATTATGTTCTTTATTGTTTATTATTATTATAATGTCTTATTATTCTATTCAATATTATTATTATTATTATTATTATTATTATTATTATTATTATTATTATTATTATTATTATTATTATTATTATTATTATTATTATTATTATTATTATTATTATTATTATTATTATTGACTCCTCTCAAATAACTTAAATAATCCACAAAATAAGGGAAAAAACATTGAGATAAAAGTTCTTTTGGAATATAATATGATGTATCACTCAATGCAGAACAAATACGTATCAATTTGGTCACTAAAAACCGGTATATTCTCTTTTCATATCTTTTTCTATAATAATTGTCTATAAATATATATATATATATATATATATATATATATATATATATATATATATATATATATATATATATATATATATATATATATATATATATATATATATATATATATATAGTATTTTTATATATATATCATATATGCCAATTTTCATATATGTATATAACATAACATCATATATATATATATATATATATATATATATATATATATATAATATTATATATATTTATATATATATATATATATATATATATATATATATATATCTATATATAATATATATATATATATATATATATAATATATATATATATATATATATATAATATATATATATATATATATATATATATATATATATATATATACATATATATATATATATAATAACATACCTTAATAACCAATAACAACAGCAATAATATATAATGTATATATAACATATATATAGTAGATATCACCAGTTGAAGTGAGCAAATGATACGTATTGTTGATGATGTCATATTATGTTTAAAGACACTATCTGGTATGTTTTTCAGCTGCTCTTTTTGGATCACGTTAATGTTATATGTGTTCATCTCCTATATATATATATATATATATATATATATATATATATATATATATATATATATATATATATATATATATATATATATATTTATATATTATATATATATATATATATATATATATATATATATATATATATATATATATATATATATATATATATATATATATATATGTGTGTGTGTGTGTGTGTGTATTTGTGTGTGTGTATGTGTGTCTGAATGTATGTATATTTCTATGAATGTATTTGTATATATATATAGTGGTGGACACGTCGGAAAATAAGTTTGGTGAAATTTGCAAGGTAACAAATAATATAATTGATGAAAAAGAAAGTGGAAGGTATGTGTGGAAGAGACCGTCGTTTAATGTGATTAAAAGAAAAGATTGCTTTAGAGAGGAGAAATCTGAACGTGAATGGAATATAAGTGTCTATAGTAAAGTTACTTGAGCACCGAAATTATTCAGTCATACAAGAGCACCGCAACACCAACTCTTTTTTTTATTTTTCGCATATCAAAGCACCTCAAAACACCGCTCGGCACCGAGCCGCACACCATCACTTGATAGTCTAGAGAAAATAAGAACACATACGCTTAGTCCATTTCAAGTAATATCCACTCTCGAAAAAAAGTAGGGCTCGAATTACAGTCAATTAACAATTGTGATCGTAATATCGTAAACCAATAAACGTCTTTCTCATCAGACTTTATTTTATTCCAAATGTAGACTTGGGTTAGAAGAGAACCCCCAAATGTAGACTTGAGTTAGAAGTGAGCCCCCAAATGAATATTTAGGTTAGAAGAGAACCCTTAAACGTAGACTTAGGTTAGAAGAGAGCCCCCAAATGAATATTTAGGTTAGAAGAGAACCCTCAAATGCAGACTTGGGTTAGAATAGAACCCTCAAACGTAGATTTAGGTTAGAAGAGAACCCCAAAATGTAGACTTGCATTAGGAGGGAACTCCCCCAAAAAAGATCTAATTATAATATGATCGGGGGAGCTTTAAGAACGAGATATGTTAAGAGATGAAGAAATAACTAAAAGTTGAAAAAATAAGCGTATTTAAAGATTAATATAATGCTCAATAAAGAGTTGGCCAATCACCAGAATATTCCGCACACATACCGCACCGCACCGCACCGCACCGCACCACCAATTTTTTTTTAACGAACCGCGTCGCACCTCTAAATTTCAATGCTCACCGAACTACACCGCATCGGGACCCTGGAATTGAATACAGTTCCACACCATATCAAAATAAGCGCACCAAGCACCGCAAAACACTGGTGTTGTGAGTCCGCCAACCGTAGTCCTATATTTGAACTTATCTCCGAAGGGATTACGAGTACTAGTAGGTAGTAGGTAGTAGGTAGAGGTAGTAGTTTGTAGTGATTAGCAGTATATGTGAGTATATAGGATAAAGGGAACCAAGGGGGGTATTTTTTCCCGCCCTCAGACTAATTTAATAAGGCTATTAATAAAATGATAATACAATAGGAAATTCACTCCATTGATATAAGACTAGTCGCAGTTCATTATTCGGCCATTGCCTTCTGTCGTGATAGGTGTTGCAGTTTTGAGTAGAAATATATCTTTATGTAAACTACAGGGATATTATGATTTCTAGAAATCTAATTAGAATCTATCGCTGAATACGTTGTTGAATAAATACCAAATCCATCAAAATAAAATATAGAAATCCATACAGAAGGATATCTAATTACAATTATCTTTTATTTATATTTATTTTTGTTTTATTAATGTTTATTTGGTATTATTACTCATATTTATTAATTATCTAAATTAATTTCATTTTTATATTATTATATATATAATTTATTTAATTATAATATTAATATAATATAATTAAATATATTATATAATTTAATTATTTATTATTATTAATTAATTATAATTAATAATTATTATATATATTTTATAATCTTAATTTATATTTAATCACTTATATTATCTGCGAAATATAATTATATTATTTAATTATCATAATTATTATTTAATTAATTTATTTAACAATAATGTAAATGTTAGTTATCTTATTTAAAGTTATCTAATTTAAAATCAATCAGTTAATTCTACTAATATCGCTATCTCTTATGCTCATCACTGTTACGGTACATGGGTGATTTTATGTCATTGGGGGTATATCTACATGTATATTTCTGATTAGTAAACCATAATAATTTATAATAATGTAATATAATATTTTTATATTTATCTTATACAAATATTTAATAATTCTAAAGCTTTTATTTTATTAATTTATTAATAATTAAGTTATATAATTAATTTGATATATTATAGTTTATTTATGATTTATATATATTTATTTCACAAATATTATTTCAAAGAACATATGATATGTTAATATATTATTATATATTAATAATTATGTATATATTAATATATAATTATTATATAATTTAATTAGTTTAATTATTATTAATTATTTTATTTGGTAGATTAGTTGTAAGTTATTAAGATAGTAAATATGAGTTTAAGGTTATATGATATTTCTGTAAACTACACTTCTATTGACTCATATCTTCGTCAGGAAGGTCAGAGGCACTTATACATTACTCCCCCCTCACATTACCTATACCCTTGAAGGCCAAACTACGAAACTATTGATTGCAGATTGTCTCAAGCAGCAAGAGACAGTACAATGAGTCTCTGCACAAGACATTTAAAAGAGTGCCGTCTAAAATATTAAAAAAAATAATAATATAAGTGAATAAATTATAGTGTAATATGATATAGATATCAGCGGTTTTATCATATATAATAAAACATTAATATTCACTCAATCACGTAGATATACATTAATACACCAAGTATGTGTATACTTTATTTCTTTAATAACAAATTAATAATTTATATATAATAATTTAAATTTAAATAATTGTTTATATAATTTTTAATAATTAATATTATTTTATATAAAAAATATAATTTATCGTCTAGATATTATGTATTTATTTTATATTATTCTTCATTATATGATTTATTCTTTATTAAAATATTATTTATATTATTATTTATAAATTTATTCAACTTTAATATTTTTATATTATTAAATTATATTATTTTTAATTTATGTGATTATATTCATTCCGTATCACCTTCGTCTCCATCCTAGTCCCCACTAATAATTAATAATAATTAATAATAATAATTCAATTCTCAAACTTTATTCAGGTTATGAACAATATTTATAGGTTTTTACAATATATAATGTAGGTTCTACACTACTAAATACATCTATTTAAATAAGAAAACTGTCCACTGGTCTGAAAGGGGGTTGCTGGGGGGAAACAGTAGTTTCTTTCCAGCCCCCAATAATTAATAGTGATAAAAGTAATTAGATCAATAAAAATCACAAATACTGAAGTAGAATACTAGCCAAAATTATTTTTCTTTATTTATTTTTTTTTTTTTTTGAGATCCTCTACAGGGGCAGACACTGCTCTCTGTCAAGCAGCTATACTAGTAAAAATAATACTAGGGTCTGCACCTAGACATAACGAAATGGAACGTCAATGGAAACTAATAACAACTGATGAAGTAAATTCAGTTCTCGTAAGAGCACAAAAAGCACGTCTGAACGAAAGACCGGAGATTCAGCAAGCAAGAATGGAGGAAAGTCGATTTCTATAGGGAATGGAGGCGATAGCAGAAAAGTACCTACCACGTGGTGACGCAAAAGCGGGACAATCAATTAGGAGATGGTGGAGAGAGAGGAGCAGATGAATCCGGCAAAGCGGACAAGAGGGAGGGAGAGTCTCTCAACATGAGGTACCAATGTGTTAAATGAGTGTGGCCAATTTTGAGCGGTGTCAGTGACACCTCCGGTTGTCGGCACAGGCGAATCGGGATAGACCAACTATTCACGAGGCGCTTCACTAAGAGGAGTTTAGCACCCCATAGATCCTCACTCCGGCATGCCATTAGGACCGGAAGTCACTTTTGATGGGGGCGTAGTAGTCGGTTGCGGGAAGAAGTTCCATACGGACCTCAATTCGTCTGCAACCGCACTCTGTGCGCTGACCACGTCCGACACGTCTAAGAACGATTGGGGGATCAATGTGGTGCTTGCGGGAGGAGTGGATGAGTCGACAGTAAAGACGTAAATACGAAAGTATTATATCCTGGCCCTTCTGCTAATGCGACGAGATCAAGCAGCGCGGCCTTAATTAAGATCAGATTTGACTGGAATGGTAACAGTTTGCATGATCTATAAAGTTTTCGTTTTTCTCGATTGGCCTGTGCACACTCCCAAGACCACCACGGCGTAGCAGAACGATGGCACTGCTGACAGCGAGGAATACTAGTTTCTGCACCAAGAATAGTAGTCTGGAAAAACTTGAAAGCCGCAACAGGCGTCGGAAAGGTGTCAAGCGCGGGGAGGAAAGGCATTTCCATAGCCTGTCAGAACAAAGTCCAGTCTGCGCGGTCATATCTCCATGGCGAGTATGAGGGTTGCAAAGGGATAGAAAGCTGAGAGATGTAACAAAAATTGGATAATGGTCACTCCCGCAGAGGAAAGATGGCCTCTTCACATAGGTGTCTATGATGGAAATGGAGCAGAAAGAGATATCCACGCAAGTAGAGGAACGAGTATCAAGGCGTTCATGAGTTGGTAGGCCAGTGCGTAAACATCCCAAAGAGAACTGCTGCAGACAAGCAGCCACTCGGCGTTCGGAGACAGCGGATGGCGCATGTTAAAATCTCCCAAAGCGAGGTGAGGTTGTGGAAGTTGCATGAAACGGTTGACAAGTCCACCTTGATGTATGGAAAGCTAGGAGCAAGATAGAGCGAACACAGCGTAAAGGTAGGGTTCAGGTGTACACATGCAGCTACAGCATGTAAGTGAGTTTGGAGAGGTAGGAGAGTAAAAGGGACCGACTCATAGAAGATAATGGCCGCTCCCCCTCTCTCTCATTAGGGTCAAGATGGGCAGACACAAGGGGATCCCTGTATCCTGAA
>JABUQX010013407.1:0-10000 GCA_015478945.1 Trachelipus rathkii
CTGCATAGCACGAATTATGAGTATATGTAATATATATGTAATATATATATATATAATATAACCAGCAACCAATAATAATAATAATAATAACTGTAATAATAACTGTAACTTTCTTTCTGTAATATATGCATAATATTCGACATGATTAAATAACTTGACGGAACTATATATTATGTATATTAGCTTCTTTTAATGATCCCAATAACAAACATCTTTGATATGTATACAGCCAATAGCAGCCAACCCAGCAACCCGTATGCTTCTTATCTTCGCTCAACTCCAGCCAATATATATGTATATACCGATTAACCAATAACCATATATGTAACTAATATATATAATATAACCATATATATATATATATATATATATATATATATATATATAACATATATATATATATATATATCGCTGCTGTATACTACAATCCAATGCTGCTGCAGTTACTCACTGCTGCTCTACCTACCTATATATATATATATATATATATATATTAATTCAATTAAATAAATAATTTTGAAAAGAGATTTTGGAAAATATTTAATTTTCTTGAAGATATTTACTTTAAATAAGAAAAATACATTAATATTTCTGCAACTATAACTAGTTCCTTTTTCCAATTCGTTTGATATATCAAATTTCGAATATTTTTACATGTTAAAAACTCGGAAGAATTATAATTTGGCCTCAATTTTAATTTGAAATCATGGTAAATACCAAAAAAATTGATTATATTTATTATGTTTATATATTTTGCATCAATTTATAACAAAGGAGTAATGGAATTAAAAATATATTTTTATTTTGTTTGATTTAACCCTCTATTATTTAGTGTAAATTAAAGTTAACCCCGGTAGAAACGGTTTTTCCTGATTTTTAGCCGGGGCCGGGGCGCCCGGGGCCAGGGTCGCTAAAATGGCCGGGGTTGGCCGGGGCTCCAGGGTAGGGGCCAGGGCCGGGGCCGGGGCCGGGCCGGTCGGTTCCCTAGATGAATCTGAAAAGAAAATGAAAATGAGTTGAAGGCAATTCAAAAACGGCTTGATATTCATATCTTAATATTATCAAAGACATTCCAACTCGCTGGAATAGTACACTTCATATGATGGAAAGAAGTATTGCTCAAAGAACTCTTGCTTCGTACGCCAGTTTGTATTCCAAAGTTAACATTCTCATTAATGTGGAAAATGACCATATCACACTGCGTTAAGCTATTGGAAACCATTTGAAGAAACTACCAAAAATGAACCTCTACAGCTTCTGTCTCGATGTAATACCATTAATCTCAAGCTAAGGAAGCATTTTGAATCATCTTCAAATGAAAATGTTGGCCGTTTAAAAAGAATGAAAGATGTAATTAAACTAAAGCTAGAAAAGAAAACGCTTTGGTTCTGTGGAATTTAATGACCCCTTCATACTATTGCAACTTACTTAGATCCCGTTATAAAGGCAAGTTCTTTTGTAACAATATTAGAATTGTCACTTAGTATTGCAGTTGAAAAACTTTAATCCGAACAGTCCTAATAATCCGCCCACCATTAAAAGGAAAAAAACGGAATCTACAGAACCAACACCTTCTACAAGAATGCCAACAGTTCGCAATTTCACAGTCAGTGCGACAGAGCTCTATATGGGTGTCAAGTGGCGGGAGACGGCTGCTAAAGATGTTTACTCTTATAGAGTCTACCTGCGAATTTTTTTGATCCAACATCCCGTTCCGGGTGGCCGTTAGGTACGTACACGTTTTTACGATATATATATATATATATATATATATATATATATATAAATATACTTAACTTAACCTTAATATATATATATATATACTATTCATATTACTCATAATATGTATATATATGTATATATATATATATATATATATATAATATATATAAATACTCTAATATATATTTTTATAACATAATAATATATATATACTGCTGTAATATATATATAATAACAACTAATATATAACCAATAATATATATTACTAACTATATATATGACAGATAGATATATGTAACCAATAATATATATATAACAACAATAACCATGTATATATATATATATATATAAACACGGTCATATGGCCAGGGCGAGGGCTAGTTGCAATCGTCATTTCTCACATTTCTCTTGCCAATACGAGGTCTTCTCACTCATTTTATATGCTCTTTTAATTTGTAGATAAGAACTGTGTTGTTATTCTATCTATGTTTTTTTTAATATTGATATGTTTATATAAATTCTAGATTTTGTGTTCAGTCAGATTCTCAATTCTTTATTAAGTGTTTAAGGTTCAGAGTAGCATTGAAATTATCACTCCGTGACGCCACTCTATAATTCAACACCGCCTCAGTGTAAAGTTATAGTTCAATTTCATCAGATCATGGATATTAGGAGATTCCTTGGTATGTACGTTTTACTTTAAATACACTAGCCAACAAAAAAAAATTTTTTTTTGCTGCCAAGGATATTTTATCGAATTTATAGTATATCGGGTGTGCTGATTTCAGAAATGACATTAGTTTTCCAAGATTGGCTCTAGTTCTTGAGATACAGGGTGTTCCAGATTTACTCTTATACAAATATCTTTTTTAATGCATATTTTACAGTAATATCGTTTTATTTCTTTTTAAGGGGCTTACCTTTATATATACTTTATTTTTTTCTATTTTCAGAACACTATGAGTACTTCACTAAGAGCCTGTTTGAATAACCCCAATGTATTCTGCTACATCTGTGGTGAATATTGCCAGGAGAACCAAAGAAGAAATATTACTAACTTTGTGAAGCAAGCATATCTGGCATACTTTGAAATGAAACTCGGAGACCAAGATAAGTCTTGGGCTCCCCATATGGTCTGTAAAACGTGTGTCGAAAATCTACGTCAGTGGAAAAATGGACGAAGAAAAGGTTTAAAATTTGGTGTGCCTATGGTATGGCGGGAGCCAAAGAATCACCACAGTGATTGTTATTTTTGTTTGGTTAATGTGAAAGGTATCAATCGTTACAAAAAACGTAAATTTGAGTATCCGGATTTGGAATCAGCAAGGCGACCTGTACCACACTCCGACGATGTCCCAATCCCAGTATTCACTACACTCCCAGACCTAGCATTGTCGGATGAAGAAGATATCCAGGATTTGGTGTGCACACACGTGCAGATAGTGGTAGTGAATATGAAGAAAATACTTCTACACAGCTTAACAAGTCTCCCAGGGAGAGATCAATGATTTAGTACGAGTTAGTCTCTCAAGCAATTCTGAGCTTTAGCATCTAGACTAAGTGAAAAAACTGTCAAGGCCAAATGTAAAATAACTTTTTTCGGACAAGAGAGGTAGACTTCTTTCATATTTCATTGAAGAAGAAGACCAATACTGTAGGAACATCCCTGGACTCCCACTCCAAATGGGGTGTTACCTAAATACCAACCAGAAGATTGGCGATTGTTTATGGATAGTTCAACGAGGAAGCTTGAAGTGTGTTTTTATTGGCCACAATAACCCAATAGTTATGCATCGATTTAATAGGTCACTCAACAAAGCTGAAAGGGAATATGAAAATATAAGAATGATCTTGCAGAAGCTTAGATATAATGAACACCAGTGGTCTATATGCGTTGATTTGAAGATGGTCAACATCTGACTTGGGCAACAAAGCGGATATACTAAGTACCTTGTTTCATATGCTTGTGGGATAGTAGGGCTAAAGAAGACCACTGGGGAAAAGTTGTATGGCCTGCTAGAGAAAATATGACTGTAGGTGTATCAAATATCATTAACGAACCGCTGGTTGACAGGGGGGAGAAATTATTTTCCCACCACTCCGCATCAAACTAGGACTGATGAAGCAATTTTTTAGGGCCCTAGAACTAAGATGGTGAATGTTTCAAAAATATTTGCAGATTTTTTCCAGGGTTGAGTATAGAGGGCTCAAGCTGGAATCTTTGCTTGACCCTCAAATTCGCAAATCATCAAGGATGACGATTTCATAAATTCCATGACTGATATTGAAGCATCTGCCTGGGAAAAGTTTTGTCTTGGTTGCTCAGAACTTTTTGGGCAACCATAAATCTACCAACTATGTAGAACTCGTACAGAAAATAACAGACTTCAAAAATTTGAATGCTAATATGAGCATAAAGTTCACTTTCTACATAGTCACTTAGATCGGTTTCCGGATAATCTAGGATGTTATAGTGAGGAACAAGGGGAGAGGTTCCATCAAGATATCAAGGTGATGGAAGAAAGATACCAAGGAAGATGGGATACACACATGATGGCAGACTATTGTTGGAGCCTTCAACGTGATTGTCCACATTCTGCACACAGAAGACAATTATATAGACAGCGATTTGTAATGCACTAATTGTGATTTCATTGTACTGAATTGTGTTTTTTTTTGTGAATTACGTTACAACCTAACATAAATTGTTGTTATTAATGTATTTTTGTGACCACCCTGTATCTCAAAAACCAGAGCCAATCTAGGAAAACGGAGGTCATATTCGGAATCAGGGCAACAAGTTACCTATAAAATGACCTTCAAATGTTTTGCCGCAAAATCTTTGTTGGCCAGTGATATTAATAAAATTTTGTGTATTTACTTCTTAAAAGTAGGAATTTTGTAACACATGATTTTACTTGTCCATATGAGGTTAGCTTCATTTTAAAAAACTATTTTTTATTACAACACAGAAATTAGTGATTTTCAACATAGTTTGCTATACTATTAGTTTTTTCTGTTAACATCTTTGAATGCTAGTAAAATTATTAGCCTATGTGGCGGGGATGATACAAATATATACTTATCTCTATATATACATAAATATATATATATATATATATATATATATATATATATATATATATATATTAATATATACTCTCTATAACTGCTCTTATATATATATATGACTATATATATATACCTTATATATATATATATATATATATATATATATATATATATATAACAACCTTATATATATATAGTTTCACTTCGATCTATATATATATATATGCTCTATATGTACGATTTTGTAATATGTATATGTAGCCTTGTAGTAATAATAATAATATCTTTCTTTATATATATATATATATATATATATAATATCTTCTTAACCAACATATATATATGTATATAGCAATAATAACAATATATATATATATACTACTAACTCTTTATATGCTCATAAATCATCAATTGATGGTTTATATCCATATATATATATAACATATATATAACATATATATAATATATATATATATATATATGTAATATATAATAATAACATATCTTAACTCCATATATATATGTAGCCTTGTATATATGTATGGATGTGTAACCAACATGTATATGCTATAACTCTTTGCTATATGTAATTCTCTCTCCATAATATATATATATATATACTCTTTCTTTCTACTATACTCTCACTATATATATATATATATACTTCTCTATATGTATATATATATATATATATTGTTTGCTGTATATTTGAAAAGGAAAAGAACTCATATAAAAATGGAAATCGTAGCGTGAAAACGAAGAAGATACCAATAATTCAACTAAGACTACACAAGAGGCAATCCCTCCTACTTCGCATATTTCGCATGATGAAGAACCAACACCCAGGCCCAGCACCTCGACGAGTCAAGATATGGGCCAGATTTCGGAGCTAGCGTTTCAGTAGATGACAGTCACGAAAATGACATTGGTAGATACGTTGGACATTCATCTATGATTTCAACTGAGAAAAAGAAACAGTTACTGAAAGAGTGTTGGATTCCACCTAAGACCTATAATTTTTTGGAAGATGCTACCCACTTAAAGAGGAAATTCAATTATGAATGGTTGGAGACATATTCACCTTGGCTGACATACTCCAGGCGCCTAAAGGGAGCATTTTGCAAGTTTTGTATTTTATTTCCACCAAATAAAAGTTCGTTCAGAGGGGGTCCTAGGCTCTTTAACAATAAGACCTTTCACTAAATATAAAGATGTTCATGCGGTTTGTAAGGGACATACAAACACAGAGTGGCATAAAACTGCTGTTGAAGCTGCAAGATTGTTCCTACAGGACGTACCGGTAGACATCCAATTAAACAGCATTCTAAGAAAATCATAGAAGAAAATAAAAAAATATTATCCTCAATAATTTCATGTGTGACATTTTCTTGTACGCGCGATTTACCGCTTCGGGGTAAGCATCATGATGAGGGAGTGTTGCAAGATTTGTGCAGCTTACGAATAGATGCCGGGGATCAGTCATTTTGAAAAGGGGAAGAAAAATGCCACATACCAATGAGTTCAGATTCAGAATGAGATCATTTCTCTATGTGGTACTACTATAAAGGAAAGCATCGTTAATAAGGTAAAGGAAGCGTGCACGTAGCTTATTAGCAGATGAAACCGCTGATATTTCTGTAGGACAATTTCCATAGTGTTGCGCTATTTCGACTAAGAGTCACGGGTGAAGTCAAAAGAATTTTTGGCTTTGTAGAACTGAAAGCGCTTGACGCAAAAACCATTGCGAAAGCCATTGACGATTTTGTCACGACCGAAGAACTGGATCCCGAGAAATGCGTGGGCTTGGGTTTCGATGGCTGTTCTACGATGTCTGGCAAAGAAGGAAGTGTCCAAGCAATATTGAGGAAAAAGTATAAAAAAGCATTGCTCTTTCATTGCTCTTCACACAAACAAAATCTAGTAGTAAATGATTTGAACACAATACCAGAAATCCGCAATATTGTGGGAACTATAAAGGACATTATTACGTTTTTTTCGCGAGACGGTCTTGAGAAAAAAAATTAATGCCAAACATCCTAAGCCTATGCCAGACCAGATGGTCTGAACCACACAAGTGCATCAGAGTGTTTAAGGAGCACTTTGTACGAATGATGCAAGCATTAGAAATCCTTTCCATTGAAGGAAATACCGCCACAAGTTGCATTCAGCGGCATGTAAGTCGTCATTCATCATGGCTATGATATTGATCGCAAAATACTCTGCGATGTTAGAGCCAGTTGTAAATGCTCTCCAATCTAAGACCTTGGATATCGTCAAAACCTCGCAGTACATTCAACATATTGTGGAAATGGTTAGGAGCCATCGGAAAGGGGAAGAAAAAAATCATCGATGAAGTGTTAAAAGAAGCTAATGAAATCGCAGAGCAACTGGGGCTTGATCTGAATATACCACGGATTTTTGGTAGGCAGCAGCACCGCAGCAACCATCCAGCAACAAATCCCACGGAGTTCTGGAGAAGATCCTTAATAACTCCGTATCTGGATTTTATAACTTCTTCTTTGGAATTACGGTTTTCTACTGAAAATACACCTGCTTATGCATTGACATATCTACATCCTTTCCCCATGCTACTCATAACAATCGATGAGTTAAAGGAAAAGACAGCTTCATTTTATAGTTTTTACCACTTAGAAGGCATAGAAGAAGAGCTAGAACTTTGGTACAAAATTTGGAAGGACAAGAAACTGAATAGTGAAGAACTAAAAGATCTTGTTGTTTCCCAAGTCTTAAAGGAGACTGAACCTTTCTTTTCGTCGACGAAAAAGTCTTTGATGATACTACTCGCCCAACCATGTACCACCAGTACAGTAGAACACTCTTTCAGTACTCTGCTAAGGATCAAGACTTGGCTGCGAAGTACTATGGAAGACGACAAGTTAAACGGACTGGCTATGATGAGTGTACACAGAAAATTTGTGTATGACAATTATGATTATTTTATTCAAATAATAGTTGATAAATTTGCGTTGAACCCAAGGAAATTACTTTTTTAATAATATCAATTTTGCAACTGCTCTATATTGTGAATTTTCCATCATTGGATATTGTATTTGATATTCTATTGTTTTAATAAAATAATTTTTTTAAATATTAATCATTTAATTATCCATGCAAATGTTTCTAGTTTTATGTCTTAGCTTATTTGTATATATGTAGCCAATATGTATATATATGCATATGTATATATTTATATCTTCAACAATAATAATATATATATATAACCTTAATAACCAATAATAATATGTATAATAATATAGCATAATATGTAATATATATACTTCTTCACTATATTGACAATAATAATAATATATATATATATATATATAATAATATATCATATAACAATAACAACAACAACAACAATAATATAACTAATAATAATATATATATATATATATATATATATATATATATATAAAAGCTTTACAAAATTTTAAGCTGCCCCCCCCCATAGTTGGAAGCTGGTGACGCCATGAACACACGCATTACCAAAGATGTAGTGCAAATGATTGAAAACTATCACGAACAAGAAAAAAGATTAGATTCAAATGATGATCAATCAGTTGTGAGGGTGGAGAAGTTAAGCAAAATGTTACATCACACTTGAAGTAAACTTGCAAGAAGGAGAAATACTTGGCTTGTCCTCCAACTTATGTTCCAAGTTCGAGTATTTAGCAATGCTGGGCTCTCAGCAGAAAATTGTTAAGCACAACCTTCCTATATTCGAATTTCAATACTAGTGCAAGAAGTATATAATCCATTGTAAATCTCTTTCATTAAGGGGAAAGGTTGGGAAGAGGTTGGTGGGGTGCATTTGGGTTGGGTCCCAGTCCCGTACCTTGGTAACACAATTATATTAAGATTACTGTGGCTAAAACTCATAGCCTTTATATATATATATATATATATATATACTCTATATATATATATATATATATATATATAAATATATACCTGCTCTCTCCTTTTTCTTTCTATCTTTGTATATATATATATATATATATATATATATATATATAATAATAAGTAATAATAATAATAATAATATATATATATATATATATATATATATATATGCTTAATAATATATATCTATATATATAATAATAAAAATAATAACAATATATATATTAGCATATATAACTCATATATGCCAACGAAAGACATCCGCATCCGCGTCACGGATGCGAAAAATGATCTGCTGCATCACTAATATGTATAATAGTAACTAATAGCATGTAATATGTATATATGCTATATGTATAATGTAATAATATGTAATATATATATATATATATGTATATATACTTAATAATATATATATGTATATATATATATAATATGTATAATATATATATATTCTAACTATGCTATATCTTCTTAACATAACTAGCAATATGTATATATGTAACAATAATATATATATATTTATATGTAATAATATATATATATATATATAATATATATGTATATATGTAATAACAACAGCAATAATAACCAACAACAATAATAATATATATATATAACTCTTCTTCAACTACTCTTTCTCTTTGTATTTATATATATATAATAATATACAACTATAATAATATGTAATAATAATATATATGTAATATAATAACAACATGTGTATACAGCCTTAACATGCTGTATAATATGTATGTATGCAGCAGCTGTAATAATATGTAATATGTATGTACATATATAATAATAATATAATAATATATGTATATAATAATATGAAATAATAATAGCTGCTACTAACCAACAATATGGCAGTAGCATATAGCTAGCCAACCAGCATATGTAACAATAGCCAACCAGCAATATATGGTTGCATAGCTAATAATATATGTAGTAACCAGCTATAACAATAACCAACCCGTAATAATATATGTAATATACACCAACAACAGCAGCAACAGCCAGCCAATATAATATATAATAATATATATATATATGATTTATATATATATAATAATATGTAACCAGCCAATAATAATAATATATATATGTATGTATGTAGTAATATAATAATAATAATAATATATGTAAAAATACTTATAAAAATAATAATATAAATTAATAATATATATATTATGTGATATGTTTATATATAAATGTAATAACAAATAAATATATTTTTACATGTAATAATATAATATATAACATAACAACTAGCTAT
>JABUQX010013407.1:15000-20000 GCA_015478945.1 Trachelipus rathkii
CTATCTTCAATTTTAAGTCAAAGAAGGTTGTTGCTCATCACGTGTGAGCAACGGCGTCGACACTCTAAATTCCAAATTCCAAATTCCTTTCTCTGAAAACTTCTTTTTTTGATAATTGCAATGCTTACAACGGCCAGTGGCTTCCATCTACTGTAAATCAAGATACAGTCGGTGAATTTGCCTTGCATTCTTCTGTCAGAGCAACCCTAAGTAGTTGGTGCACCTTCTTACCAGTACCTGATCGTCGTGATGATGAACTCAACATTCTTAACCTTTTAGTAACTTCTGATGATTCTCCTGACACTGTTAAACACTTTTCTCTTGTGAGTTTCTCAGATCACCTTCTTATCTCTGCATCCTGTTCTGCCTCTTCGATTCTTACGCAAAAAAAAAAAAAAAAAAAAAAAAAAAAAAAAAAAAAAAAAACTCCTACAGCGTGAAAACGTTTTTGCCACTTCCAAGCCGCAAACTGGTCTGACTAGTGGTCGCACTTCTCTGATTTCCTTTGAAATTATCACTTTTTCGGAGGAAGGAGTCCTTATAAGGGTGCTTATAATCGAGAAGATTCTCTCTGGCATGAAGTCGTATTTTCCATTTTCTTTTCCTGAACAGAAACTCATAAACAGGGATTCTGACCTTTTTAAACTCCAGAATCTCACGTTTCTTTTATTTCATTCCAAAATTGTACTGAAAAAGTTCTACGTAACACTAAGAGCTTTTTTCTCCTGAGAAATGCATTAATTTCTCTGGTTCCCCTTCCTCACACAACACAGTTTCTGATATTTTCCAAAGTGTTTCAGCTCCAAATTTGCAATTTCCTATTTCATTCATCTAATTTCTTTCGACAACACCACAACTGTCTTACATTCTGATGAAACTGAAGTTTTCGCCCATACCTTTTCCTCTAATACAACTTTAGACAACCCAAGAGGAATTCTATCATTTATTATGTCTATTGACCACAGCCTCAGAAACTAAAGTTTTTATTTTTATTTTACCGTCTCGGTGAGAAGAAGCTTAGTCACTCATCCCTATACTCCAGAAAATACGGTTGATGCAATAAAGCGGATTACAAAATAAACAAATACCCTTCGAAGATAACGTGAACTCTGACAACTCCAAAAGCACACAGATTTTATGATTCTCCGTGAATGGAGGACGATTGAGTACGATAAAAGAAGAAATCACCTCTCAGGAGCTATACGGAATGACTCCATTCAGGTGAACATACCCAAAGTATACCAAGTCAACCACCAGGAAAAACGAGTAGCAAGCCAGGTTCCTAGAATAATTCAGTTCCTAAAGGTTGACATGATCAAAATGTGAGTGTTCTACAATTGTCCTGAAAGTTTCGAGTATAGCTTGCAATTCACATCAGAATTGAAAAATTAGGTTTATACCTAAGTTAAAGAGAATATCATTTAGCTTTCTTAGAAAAGAAGTAAAAAAAGGCAAAAGCTATATACAGTTATGTTTATGTAACAAAGGATAAGAGATACTATAGTTCGAGCGTATATAATGCCTAATTGTAGAACATAGTCAATATTATGTTAAAAAAATGTTTGACTATTCTTTATCTGAAAGAATTATCTTTATGCGCACTCTTGCTTAAAATTCAAATTTTTAGCAAGAGTGCGCATAAAGATAATTCTTTATGCGCACTCTTGCCAAATTTTTAACAAGAGTGCGCATAAAGAATTATCTTTGTGCGCACTCTTGCTAAAAATTTGAATTTGAAGTGAAGTTCTCCCCTTTGAAGAGGGCGGGTGATCTAATCAGAAATATTCATTTCAGCTCGAGTGATCTCCCCCATTTTTTTGTTTTAAATAATATTGAAATTACATTCCTGTCGGGGGAAATGTTTAGGGTTCATTCCAAGGTTGCAGAGTTGGAAGAGAAATGTCCACTTCCGACTCTTAAAGTCTCTAGGGTTCGACTCCAGCTCTTAAAATTTCAAACGTCAGACTCCAACTCAGACTCCAGCTCTCGACTTTCAAAATTCATAAGTTCAAATTGATTTACAAACATTCGTATTTTATTGAATTATGTTTGAAAATATATTAGAGTGGCAAAGATAATCCAATCCATATATAAAATTAATAAAACATACTTGTCAAGAATAAATATTCGTATTTTGTCATCAATAAGCAAAGAATTTACCAATAGACATTTTAAAAATATTCTTATTAGAATAAAAAACTCCATATTTATATTTGTATCTTTATTCAAATTAAATATTAAATGTAGTAAAAAATCTTGCATACTATATTACATTACTTTTAAAAAAATTTCTTTCATATCAAAATAAAGCAGAGTATTAAAGAATGATTGTAACAAAGAACAAGAAAATTTAATAATATATGTATATATATATATATATATATATATATATATATATATATATATATATATATATATATAATATATATATATAGTATATATATATATATATAATATATACTATATGTCTGTGTGTGTGCGCATGTGTGTATAGGTGTGCGTGTGTGTGCGCGCAATTTTGATAAATCGAATCGGAAGAGAGTTAGAGCCATTGTGGGCAGAAACTGATTTTTGTCACCCATATTTCCATATTTTATTAGCAAGACATTGTTCTGTAAAGCTAATTTATAAATACATAGTATTATGTGTTAAGCTAGTTATAAATACATATTATTATGTATTAAAGACTTATATAAAGGTATTTAAAAGAATAATTGCAATTTTGTAAAATATGTACCGTAAAACTTACGCGTATATAAGAAAAAAAATCATATATTTGTGTTTCATTTTAACTTTTAGAAAAAAAAAATTAAATATATTTTTGCATAGTATTTCATTTATGTGCGTAGAAACTAGATACCTGGTTTATTGCTTCCAACAAGACATTTCCTTTCTAATTTATTGTTTCTTATTATAACACTACCATGGTACCATCCCTAGGTCATTTGGTTTAATTTTTCTTTACTTGCAATTGCATAAATAACCCTTCTTATGAGTTCATTACAAAATGAAAAGCGACGATAAAACCACTCTCTATTTCAATACTTTTGATAGCTCTTCTATTTACTTTATTTTCTGATCTATCAATTATTTCTCACTTTCCACTTTCAAATTTTTAGGGAATAATCAATTCGTTATTTATATTATTTTTAATATTTTACTTATTATATTTACTTACTCTTCTAGTTTCTTAAAAAGCTATTTAACCTTTACAATATATATATATATATATATAATATATTATAAATTATATATGAAATATATATATATATATATATATATATATAATAATATATATATATATATATATATATATATATATATATATATATATATGAAAGAAGAGATTGATAGTTGAGTTGCGGATGGAGAGAGAGTATAAGTAGTTTTAGAGAAATTTTGAAAAAGTGAAATTTAGCTAGGAAACTGAAAATGAATTATTTGAAAGTTTTTTTGCTCCTATTTTTGTGTATGGCTGTGAGTGAAAGTGAGTGAAAGGCTTCCGAGATATTTGTATAGTAATTAGAAGGGATAAGATTAGGAATACATATGGATAAGGTAAATGTGCTGCTAGATCAGTTCTCTGACAAGTTCTCTGGTTTTAAAAGCAGAACAAAGTGTACAAAGATAGTATGGACATTTGTTTTTAGAATGAATGATGAGAGATTGGCTTAGAAGGTTTAATGTCGAAGGTGTTGGTTAGGTAATAGGAGAAGGGATAAACCTAAATTGAGGTGGCTTGATGGAATGAAATATTATTAGAAAAGGGAATAAATATGGAAGGAAAACGATTAACACAAGATAGGTTCACTAGATGGAAGGTAGTTCATGGGAAATTTCATCAAAGAATACTACTCCTATTTTAAATTGAATAATCTTTAAGAGCACAGTTAACTGAATAAACAATCTCAACAATCTGAATCTTCAATTGAGTCTATCTACTCCAAAGTTAAAGTTTTCAAATTAATTTAATTTTAAAAATGAATTTATTTTTGATTGAGAATCAAGAGTCAGTTATTTTTCCAACTCCGACTCCAACTCCGACGACCGATTCTTTGAGGAATTTCGACTTGGATTTGGACTCCCTTTAAAACCTCAGAGTCCCGACTCCGCAACCCTGATTTTTACTATACCTAATTTCTCTTTCAGGCGAGGATCATTGATTGTCCTCTAGGAAGATTATATAGCCGGTAACGATGTTAGATGTTAGGGTGACTAGAAACATTCCAACACTGTTTTAAAGAGTATTTAAATAAAATTTTTATTTCAAACAGACCGGAATTTGGAAGTAAGTGAAAATAAATACCGATACTTATTGTCTAGTTTCACCGGGTCCGGGTAGGAAGTGTCAGATTCTAAAAGACATTCCGGGATGGGAGGAGTTTTAAAATTCTCTTTAGATGGGTTTTAGTTAACCCTATTAAACGTTCAAAGAACCCACCGTAATGGCTACTACGAGCGGGGTTAAATCTCCAAGTAATGGAGTGTTCGGTCAAAAAATCTCTAACCAATAGTAACGTACGCAAATGTTTAATATGTTGAGATGCCGCTTGGAAATAAGTCGCGTTGCCCAAGCATATTATGGAATGAGTACCATCTCTGCCTTTGAACCTATATAGTGCTCTCAAGAAAGATTATGTGCATTATTGAAGGGAATTTCAAAATGAACTGCCCGGGTAACAGAACTATATAACACTTAGTGATGGCAGTTTTCGATGCCTTCACATTAAAGTTACCTGTAAAGTCTATTTCAATCACTGTAAAGAGTTTGCTCTCCACCAAACTAGAACTAGGCAAACGATGAGAGGAGCAGTGCGAAAATGGACTGCCTGGAGACGTTTGCACCGAACTCAAGGGCGGACTGTCTTCTTTATCGTCTGCCGCATGAGTGTGAAATAGAACTTCTGACGCATGATCAAAAGAAGCTTTGAAATTTCTAAGTGATGATGAGCGAGCGTTATGATGATACCATGCAATAAGTTTAATACAAAGGTAACGTA
>JABUQX010013407.1:25000-27500 GCA_015478945.1 Trachelipus rathkii
AAATAAGTGTTGTTTTGTATGAACATAAAGTATTAATTATTCAAAAAATTTATTTTAATTAAATACCTACATTTATAATACTCATTCAATTATAACTAAAATTATTTCAAAGTTTCTTAAAACTTCTATAATAAATCAATCATTATCTTTGAACAAAGAATTTATTATTAACTGTTAATACTTTTTGTTTATAAATTTTATAACTATCAAGTTTTAAAATAATTTTTACTAAAATTTTATGAAATTTTATTAAAAACATATATTTTACGTACCTTAAAGCAATAAATCAGTAATCAGTAAGGCCAAGCCCCTAGCACCCCTCTACACCGAGCTATGCCACATTTTTTTAATCGCGTACCCCTAAGACAAAATCAATTATAAGTGGTACCCCCTAAAATATAATATAATATAATATAATATAATGTAATATAATATAATATAATATAATATAATATAATATAATATAATATAATATAATATAATATAATATAATACAATATAATATAATACAATATAATATAATATAATATAATATAATATAATATAATACAATATAATATAATAAAATATAATATAATATAATATAATATAATATAATATATATAATATAATAAAATATAATATAATACACAGCAACCAATGAGAGAACCTCGCACTTACGATCAAACACTCGCAAGTGATCGCGAACCTATTTCTTTGGGGTACCCCCAAGCATCACTTTGGGTACCCCCTGGGGTACGCGTACCCCACTTTGGAGACCACTGCTCTACACCAAGCTATGCCACGTTTTGTTCTATTGACTTACTGCTTTACATCATCTTTAGTCATGTAATAAGTATAAAAATAACAAAATAAGTTCTTCTCTGCTAGCATAATAACTTGTATTTTATTAAAATCATCTAGGTTTTTATTTAAAATAACATTATTCACTTACATTTATTTTATTCGCTAATGTTAACTAAAAATATTCAAAGTTTTTAAATAATTCGGATTTTCTTTATTATTATATCTATGTACATTGACAATCCAACACGAGAAAACACAACCCGCACTCCCTTTCAGATACGAAACTGACCTCTTCCTGTAAATTGTGTTGAAATAACTACTTCAGGCTAAATTTAGGATAAACCTTTTTGTACCCCGGGGCGATTTAGGCCTAATACCAGGTCAAAATATATTTCAAACTGACCTCTTTCTGTAAAATGTGGTGCAATAACTACGTTAGGCCTAAATTTAGGCCTAAATTTAGGATAAACCTTTTTTGTATCCCGGCTGATTTAAGCCTAATACCAGGTCAAAAGGTAATTCCAGTATAGACAAGAATCGAGAATCAATGTTATTATTATTTTATAAATATATTTCAAACTGAAACATGCTGGATAGGTAAGATCCTTTAAGCAGGTAAGAAGGAAATGTTTACCTTTCTTGTGATTGGATGGAGTAATCCTTATCTCTATATGACCGCGCATGTGATTGGTCGAGAATTATTTTATCGCTTTTTGGTTTTAAGGTATGTAAAAACATGTTTTTTCATATCCTAAGCCTTATCTGTGATTGGATGAAAATTAGCTTAGTTCTTTAAACTTGTATTTGAGCCGGTGTGTTTTATTATCTTTTAGACCCATACTCATTTTAAAATCATAGTCGTTTTAGCTGTTAAGCGGTGCACAAGTTATCTGATTTGTATTAAAAGTGTTTTATTTTTACTAAGTGTATATCATATTTATAATAATTACTTACATTGAGGAATAATTATTAATTTCACTAGAATAGATAATAATTAATTCACTAGATTTATAGTAGATCACGTGAAGCAAAACGCAAGAGCACCCGCAAGCGCGACCCGGTGCGGAACAGCCGCATGAACCCGCCGGCGTAATATTACTACGCGGTCGCGAAAATATTTTCTTTATGATATGCCGTTGTAAACTTTCATTACATCATTTTTGTATTTTCAAATATACCGTTTCCTATATTATGAGTCGTCATTTTATTCGTTACTTAAAAACATTTTAATTTTATTTATAGAAAATACAATTTCACGAAAGTTTCTTGAAAAACATTTAGTTTGAAAAGAACATTTTGTTTTGTAGAAAAAACAGTTTGTTTTATATAACCTAAAGTTATAATTCCTTGAGGGAAATGAGAAACTAAATTAGCCCGGATGTGACGCAGGCCATGTTCCTCTTTGTGGTATGCCCTTAAGATCTTATTACTTTAAGGAAATGTAAAACAAGTTTTATATGCCTTAAAGCCTACACCTACATAGGACGTAAAGTTAATGTATAGAAGTTGCCCATACCCTCCCTTTTCAAGGTATGTCTTTACGGTTTTATTCTTCTCTATGTATAAGTTATGAAAAAGTTGTTTATTCTAAAATATTATTACATAATTACTATATTAGTAATACAATGCGTGTACATGCATAATAAACTTCCCCTCCTTGCTACAAACCGTAATTCTCTTTTGGAATTTCCAGTTGGTATCATATTATATACTT
>JABUQX010013407.1:37500-41247 GCA_015478945.1 Trachelipus rathkii
ATTTATCTCCCATTTCAAAATATTTACAAAGTAAAACCACTGACTATTCTACAGCCTGGAACTTGGTAGAGAAGCTGCTTCAACAAGTAGGAGATTAAAGGAGTGATATTCAAAAACAAAATATTATGCAAGTACAGTTAATAGCAAATTAGAAGATAACAGTATTGATGTAGAAGTAGAAAAAGATTTCAAGGAAAAAAAAAAGAACTTCAAAGAAAAAGGTAATGCCTGGTGAAAAATCAATAGATGAAGCTCCTGGAATCTCAACTGCTCAAAACTATAAATTGATCTTTGTCAGTGTTTTAGATCGTACCAGGACAAGTATCGAAGAAAGATTTAGTCCAAACAAAGAAATTTTAGAAGATTGTTCCTGGATAGGCCCAAAGAAATTTAATGAAATCATAATGCTTGATAGTTTTCCTACGGAAGTTCTTTGCAATATTTCTAAACTTTGTAAAGTTGAAAGAAGTCAGTTATCGATAGAGCTGAAACAGTTTGCATTACAATGGCTGAAAAAACTTATATTAAAAGACAAAACAAGACCAATCTAAAAGAGCTGAAAAATCTAGTGATTGCGAGTAGAATTTGGAATATGAAAGAAGACGAAAATCATTATGGTACTGCCTCTGACAATAAACAATGTTTTCGGTGTTTATCATGCGCCTTTTTTTGTTGTTTTGAACTCTCACAATCTGGATTGTTTACCAACCTATATGTAGCTTTACAAGTTTGTACAACCATTACCTTGTACACAAAGTCACCTTGCTGAAATGGTATTTTTCTAAACATAAAATAGTTAAGAACGACTTAGATCTACTTTAAGCCATGACCTTATGTCTAATCTTCTTTTCATGAATGTAGAAAGAGACTGGTTTTATAACTTGGATAAAGATGTTATTATAGATGAATGTAGCCAGGACCAGTGAAGAACTGGCCAAAAAGCTGTTAGGTTAGTAAACAATCTTTCACTATCACATAACTTTTCTTAGTTTGCTGTGTCTGTACTCTGTACCAATTGGTATTGTTGTAGAGCAATTTTTCTTTTTGTTATAAAATATATTCTATTATTTGTACAGACTAACAGTAGAAATCGACAATTTAAAGCAAGAAGACATAGTTTCTATTGTCTTGTGTCAATAACACTGGATATCGATCACGTGACGATATATGAAACTGCACTTAAGCAATGTCCACAACATTCAAATTTAAAGTATTAGAAAAGCAGATGTATATGGGGTGCGAGAGTTGCTCGGACTATACTAAGTAGCTGTCAGACACACCGCGTGTGATTTAGCGTGTCACTAAAACAACTATGCCTGCGCAAAGTAATTACTAGCAGACTCATTTTTTAAATTCATAAATGTCATTATGAACACACTCTAAAACAAGATAGAGAATATAATCTTTGGTCTAGCAGGGACGAGACAAAAATTGACTAGGTATAAATCGACCTCAAAGGATGGTAATATAATGAAATTAAGTTTATAGATAATATTACAGAATGAAAGGCGAGTAATTAAACGCACAATCCACAAAAATAGTCTTCCTAAGCTTGTTTTCCACGTCCAATTACTATTATCTCACCAAGGTGTGAAACATAAGAAATAGGAAAAACGTGATATGTCCGATCTTTTTCAGGAGTATGCAAGAATGGCCTTAATGTTTAATCAAACCAGACGAAATAAAAGCAACTACTCCACTTCAAGATCTATTCCCTCGTGAATCACCTATTCAACCCACATTCGAGCATAGGTGCAAAGCGACCCCACTCTTGCTCAAATCGTTTAGCCGAGAGGGAGCACACCACAAGAGTACGCCTAAGTCTACGAAGCCTTAGCCCTTGAAGTAATCCTCTTAGTAGAAAAGAAAATGATAGATCTATCAAGAATGAAATTAGAGAGCTTATATTGGTGCATTACCAACCAATATGCATACGAGCATCTAGGATATTAAAATAAAAATAATATGTAAAAATAGAAAGTAAGCAATAGAAATGATAAACAGGAACTAAGTTAATAAATGTGAGAGAAATTCAAAATAAAAAGCATTGACTAGCCTATGAGTGTAATGCCACTTATAAGTGAGTACGAAAAATAATATGCTTATAAACATTATCTACAAGATTTGAATGAGCAGATAATCAAAAATGTATATAATATACAAAATTCAAAATGTATACATAAAAAACGAAAGAGCATTCAAATATTAAGCCATATTGGGACTATATCCGTAGATATAAGCATACATACATACAGATATTTGAAAAAAGGCAAGAATATTTACATAATATTAGATATATCGCACACAAGTTTGTTTGGAGAATGTCACTTGATGATGAATCGTGGAATTTTGACATTGGTGAGAAGATTAAATCCATACGTGAATATCTTGATCTATATTAGGCCAAAATTGCGCATCTTCATTTTGAAAAGAAGCTCTGACGCTTGGATGAGACATACGTATAGAGATCTTGCAAAATAACTTGTTGCGATTCTGGTTTGGTATAGAATTTAATGTTTTAAAATCACCACATGGGCGTCATTCACCTGGAGCATTTTATAACGAGATGAAGAGGTGACGACCAGGAGGGATTTAGAAAGTCGAATGATACCAGTTTTGAAAAGAATATTCGGTTTTTGTGATTGCAAATTTTTCTTTTGTAAGTACAGGATATATTAAAAATGGGAGACGTCACTGAACCATTTAGAATTCGAAGAAGAGACTGAAGGCTCGTAGTGGAATTCAAAATGAGTTTCAGACCATTATCCAAAATTAATTGAAAATGATGAAAGAAATCCATATCGATAATGTTTGTTTGTGGTTTGTCTTAGTCTTTTTCTTGGAATTTTCTGATTTGGATTTTTTCATTATATTTTTGTTTTTACCTTTTCTTCATCTTGGTTGTTTTCTTTTGGAGACGAACTTTTCTTGTTGAGGAGAGAGTCTTTTAAGAGAGAGTAATTGAGTGTTAATTTATCCTCTGAGCTAAAGCAACAGTGTAAAATTCCTCGTTGTCCGGCATGGTGATACGCAGTAACTGGTCAAATGCTGATGAGTTATCAGAACGAGCTTGGTGTTTTACTTCCTGGGTTACCAATTTATAGGGGCCCTTTTTTGACTTAATGTAGATTCTCTTTTTTGTTTGTGAGCTTTGATGAGCAGACTCGGCCTTTGCCATCGTTTACCTCACTTGCTCAAAACGTCTTATGAATTTTTACTTTTAAATGCAAGATTCTGCATGATTTACGTATAGACCTATATACCTGGATATTTAGACCTCCACTTGTTTACTATGAAGCTGACTCGTTTTCACTGAGTATATAGATATAAATCGAATTTTCATGGGTTTTCATAAGCAAGCAAGACAAGTGAGAAGTGAGTCTGAGTGAGAATGAGAAGAGAATAGAAGGAAATACTGAACAAGGAAGGGGGAAGCTATTTTACAATTTCCATTCATACTTATGTCAAAATTTTGCTTACGCAAATTTTAGTACATAAGTAAGAACAAAAAACAAATTTTTTAACTTTTACAATATAATATATGAACTGAGAATCTTAATATAATATAATAATATATATATATATATTTAATATATATAATATAATATATAATATATAATAATATAATTATAGATATTTATTTAATATTAATATATTAATTATATTATTAATATATTATATATATAATAATATTAATATATATAATATATATTATAAGATATATTCATCGACAGTCTCTCTCTTTGG